>CM060247.1:39680247-39806958 GCA_030684275.1 Acipenser oxyrinchus oxyrinchus | reverse complement strand
GGTTATTTTCTCTTTCAGGGAACCGGGTTGCATCCGCAACCTATCGTTAGTGCCTCATTAGAGCTAGGCGTTTATTTTGTTTTTGTTTTGTGTTTATTAAAAATACCACGTCTGCGCTTAAAAAAATTCCATTTCTGTGTCCTGGGTCGGCTTTTAAAGGGGCAACGAACCGTGAGTGGTCCAAGTTCTTTTACATTAAAAATGGAAAGACTTTATGAGATACAAGCTGTTGAATAAACGGCAGCAGCTAATTTGTAAGCACATATACGGTATACACACCCTGGATGAGGTTTACATAAAGCAGGCCTCAGTGCTAAATATTGCACATGTATCATTATTTTTTGTTCAACATCTGAAAGTGTATAAAAAATATGATTTAACCGTTAATTAGATATAGGCAGCAAAGTACAGCAACAATACTAACAACACTTTATTGTAACTAGTATAGGAACTGCTGGAATAAAAATCCCAGTCACAGTTTATAAAGTTAATGACTTCTACATTTAGCTACAGTATGTGTTATGTTACATTACATAAGGTGGTACTGTATGTCTTTATGCTAATGCCGTACTGACAGATCTCCTTGTATAAACTGACTAACAGTTACAGGACTTTGTAACAGGGTTCTACTCAAACATGTTTTGTAGCACTAACATAAATTAATATTTTCATGTACAATATGATTCTCAATCCACATGGACAAATTATGGTTGTGGTTTACAGTACAGCTCCCATACAAGAAGTAACATCATCTATCCCAAGAAGGATCCTTTTAAACAGTGATTAAGGTTCCTCGCTTGGAAACTATGAGGTAGTAAGAGTGCATTCAAATTGGCCATTTGTGTTGTAATAATGCACTATTACGGATACTGCTGAGGTAATGTGATATGAGATTAAAAAACTACTTGCCTGAGATTTTATTTTATTTTTATAGTGGCCCGTCTCAACCTGTATTTTAAGCCAATGAATCACAAAACAGCATACAGGCAACTTTTAAAACAACATCCCCATGTAGAGTTGATTGAAAATGTTGCATTCAACAAGTTGATAGAATCACATTGTAATGAAGGCTATGATTCAGGAAGCCAAAACCTGCCAACGTAAAAAGTGCTGTACAGTTTTCTAACAAATGGAAATCAGCAACATCCAATTAAGTTACTGTTATGGCACAAAGAACACGGCAGCAGAAAATAAAGTATGTTCTCACCACAAATTCCATCATTGACTCGTGAGGACGGGATGTGACGGGAAGCATCTGGTTAATAACACAGATTTTAATACAGAACTAATTAAAAATAATTTGACATACATATACACTAGTCACAGCACTCATAAGCTGCACATTGACCTTTTTTTTTAGCAGCAGATTATAAACCTGAAGTAATCTTTGTTCAGTACCAGAACTCCCCACATGGTGGTAGTAGTGTCACAATATTGACCAATTTTACAGCTCAGAATACACGACAACAATTAAACACAAGCTACTCATGTGTGCACTTACACCTGTAAGTATTTGAGCTCTAATGGGTTAGCTGAAATATTTTGCTAGTACTTTACCATTGATGAGATGCAAAAATACACAGCTATATTACATTAGATCAAACAGAACAGTAAAGAAAAAGACAATGTCCCTTTGCATCTAAAGAGATTACTTGAGTTCATGTTGATCTAGTTCATCTTAACTGTTGAAAAGATTTGTTTTATTAAAACAAATATAACTGAGGTACATTTAGCATATCTTATAAGAGAAGCACACTAGTCTACTAAGAGCACACATTATGTAGAGAATACTTCAAAACTCACACCCTATTTACATGGTAATGAGACAACGCATCTGAGTAACATGCATTTACACTATAGCACTGCAAATCTACATATTCAGAAACAAGCATGCAAAAAACCAAAAGCTGCAAGGGGGTGGGGGGGCAGGGGGTGTAAGAAAGAGGATTTTAAAGCTTCGGGGAGTCAGCACTCCCAGGTCAGAATTGATTTTGCAACATGCAAGAAAATGGGATACAGTAAACTCATCCATCATCCATGACAGGCATCTTCAAAAAGCTACTGTGTCCTCTTTATCTCTTATCTCAGACCTGCTGTTTCTTCAATTCCAAAGCTAACTTGGTACTTCCAGAAAGACAGGGAAGAAGCAGTATCATATCTTGTTTCTGGTGTTTACCCAGACCAAAGCAAATTAAAGCCTAATGAAGAAGGGCACAAACCTGTGCTTGAAGACCATTTTATAAAACAATTACATGCTGGTTGCCTAGTAATTTCCTTAAACCTACAAGGGGTGAGTAGAAACAAACTGTTGACACAGCGAGAAATCTTTACCCAGGTGCAGCTTGCCCCACAGAAGGTACAAAAGGTCCTGTTCACCTGTGCAACTGTACTAACAGTCTGTAGAAGATTTCTCCTCAACTATTGTCTAGTGTTTGAAAGTTACAAGTCGTCCCTGAAAAGCCTTTGGTTTACAATTTCTTTTTTAAACATCTAATTATTTATTCCTGTATTCCTGTCACATGACACTGTGGGGACTCTCCAGCATCTCCCAGGTATGGTCTCACTTCCACCCTAGCAGAATTATGGGACTGACTAGGGAGAATTTATTTCAGTCTTCTATGTGTGTATATATATATGTATATATAATATATATTGTAACGTCAGGTCCTGAGGCGGGCTGGTGAGATGGGCAGGGCCGGCGTGCTGACTGCTTGTTAACAACCCGTAAGAGCTTACCCCGCGGGTCGGGTGTGGTCAGCGCGCTGGAGTGAACGGGAGAACTCAGCCTGTACTTTTCCATCCAGCAAGGTTACCCGCGGTCAGGCTGGGGCCCCGCCCCCTTTCATCTAGTGTGTTCCGATCCGCAGACTAAGGCACCTGGGCTGGGGGATTTCCATACAGCTGTCATTCTGGAACCTTCCAGCAGGGTGAGGTGTCCATTCTGGATTGGCTGGGGTGAGCACCGCCTCCCTCCAGCTCTCCTATAAAAGGAGCTGAGAGCTGGATTGGACTGAGAAAAGAAGAACAGAGTGAAGAGAGAAAGAGCAAAAGTCGACTTGTAGAAGTGTGAGCTGTGGCTGATAGTAGCTTTGTTAAAGCGATTATTAAGGCTAAAACCAATAAAAAGTTTAGCTTTGAAACCTTGTCTTGTGTCCTTCTTGACACCACCACTATATATATATATATATATATATATATATATATATATATATAGATTGATAGATGTCCCGGACTCTGACTCGAGTCGCATTTTTCGTGACTTGGATTCGGACTTGAACATTTGGCCTCCGTGACTCGGCGATATTAACGATAAGTCATTTTTTTATTTTCTATTACACAACTAATATTACAGTTACCAGGAAACCTGTGCACAATAAAAACCCACCCTACAAAACATTATCCAATCTCTGGTTAGCCCTGTTGTCTTTGCAGCCAATCATAGTAAGAATAAGAAATTGGAAGCGAGTTAGGTTGCAGTGTAAACCCCCACACACACAAATCCAACTGGTAAACCCACCCCTATGCAAACCCATCTGCAACTATCGCAGACCAAGTTTTTTTCTTATTTTGCATGAAGTTCTATAAGGAATAAATTATGTCATCATGGTAAACAAGTAAGTACTTATTTGTCTTTACTACTTTAAACCGTGTTCTAAGTTTAAGCACTGTTGAAATACATTTCTAAAACTGCATTCTTGAAAAATATGGGATTTAATTTTGCTGTGCTCCCTGAATCTCTGGGATATAATTTTGAGTTTACTGAAAACAAAAATAAATGAAAAATAATAATCATATAAGTTATAATCATACTTTTAGAGCTTCTTAATTCATATCAGAAAGTTGCCGTGTGATTAAATATTCTGTGCTTTGCTTTTAATCTCTAATCTCCATTTGTTCCCAGCACACATCACTGTTTGCAAGAAACGTCAATAAATTCACCTGGCAAATTCAGTCAAAAATTGCTTACCATCAAACAGGCAGATATATCAGACTGATAGGACAGAAGGACTGATTGGTAGCAGAAAAAAAAGAACGACAGAATAACTTAATACCACTTCATTTACCAAAATGAAAATGATTTATTATGGAATGCGGGAAAAACACATTAACAATACGCCGTGCAGCGTGAATCTAGAAATCTGTCTTGTGTGAACTTCATGTTTTTGTTCCATTATGAACCTACACAGAGGAAATACCAAGGGCGGCAGGTTAACAGTGTTTGCTTGCTTGCCGAACCCCCAGTCTCTTATTAATGGTTGCACTTCCCTTCTTCTGGATGATGTGCATTATTTCTCCCTCTCATGTGACACTGGCACATCAACAATGCCGTTCATCCCATTTGACTAGTATGAAACTAGCCTTACCGTGAGGGCTCGGCTCGGCTCAGCTCGGGTGTGCCAGTGTGAAAAGGGGCTGTGCTTGCTCAGAAATGCGAGCACCCAAATCCACCTTACACATGTGCAGGAGCAACCAGCCGTCAGCCAGGACTGGCTATGATTGGCTTAAAAATGTCTGGATGGAGTGCAGCATGTTAGCGAACACGGTGATCAGGCAATCAGCACGCATGTGCCAAGACAACAAAGGCTATAAATATGAGCAGCACGAGTTCGGCCAGGGCTGCCAGATTGGCAGTTTTCCAGCCAAATTTGGCTTGTTTTTAAAACATCTAGCGGGTAAATATCGTCTTTGGTGGTTTGGCTATTTTTTGGCTAGTTTTACCGTGCATGTTTTTTTTTTCTATTCCTTTTGATTATGAGGTTGTCATAAGTGCAGGACTTCAATCACCACAATGCCTTGCGTACTCTACTCAGCATCCAATAAAATGACAAATCAGATAAATGCCCACACTTGCATTCAGCAAATCCGGTCATGTGACAGCAAATATTGTTTTATTGACTATACACCAACAGTTCAGGACAATTTAATTTGATCTTATCACATAAGAAACAGCAGTGCCTGTACTGAGGTGTCCTGGGAGCCATCAATTGCACACATGTGCAGCTACGCACACCAACACAGAATAGGCACCTCTACATAAAAAAAAGTGAAAGGCTGTTACTATATCTGTAAAGGCAAAAGATTGAGCCATAAAATATCAAATCCCTATTGAAAGTCAACCATGACCTGTTTATCGAGGCTCAAAAGGTTAAATAAGATGAATTTATATAAATGCATATTTTCTGTTTGATTTAAGTGTTACATGTGTGCTTGCTAAGTAACTCACATAGCGACTTGTATACACTGTTACTGTTCCATCGGAACTGCATGTTAATGCTAGGTTTCAGAGGATGGTTGTGCATGTTTTCCAGTCAATAGAAAGCATGTGTGTCAAGCTCTTTGAAGTGTGTATGATCTGAGACATACAGTATATTAAGGATACACAATCAGGAGAAACTGAATGGAAGGGTTATAATACAAGTGAGTCAAGGTGATCAGAAAAGGAGTGGTATTGTAAAAGAAAATGCTGATTTTTTTTATTTTTTACTCTTTTTCCCCGGTTGAAGCATAACAGTATAAATGTAATTAACATTACATCACACTGCCCTACAATATAACGTTGTTTTGACACAATTACAATTAGGTAAAACTTACAAGAAACTGTATAATGGACTTGGGGGTTATTTAATCAACGTATACCCCTCCAGGATATTCCCAAATCTGGATTGAATCTACCATCTACACATGTTTAACCCATTAACTCAGAAAAACAAGCATGTCAGTGACACTCACCCCTTTCCACATGTAAAAAAGGCCAGGCCCTGTATATACTATATATTGTAGCATGTTGAATATTTAAGCTACAATGTTATGCTTTAGAATAAAATACATATATGTGCTGTTTATTGTATGCATCCAATACAGTGGATCCTTGAAATAAAAATGCTGTAATATATGTTTTATTTGTACGGGTAAGGAGTGTATTTTGAAACACAAGGCACATTTTCTGTGAGTAATGAAACAATTGACATGATAGGTAGTGAAAAAAAACTTGTAGGCAATTCAATTGTTGTAGTATATTTATCACGTTGTTAGTTGTTGTTTTATACTGTTACAGTCATTATATTACTCTCTGAAATGTTGTCTTTGCCTTTGACTCTTATATGTGTTTAAATAAAATGCAGCTGGTTGGGTAATGGTGAAACTGTTATTAGAACTGATTAGAATATCTCAGCAGTGTGCCACCCTGTGAAAATTCCTAACACTTCTGTAGTCTGGAATTTGACAGGCAAATCTGAAGCAGGGGAGAAGTTGATGTAAAGAAAACAGCTTGCTGTGAGCAGAGTGTTCACCCCTTAAAAACACTGTCCCTTCATTGATTTTTAATTTTTTTTTTACAGTATTTAAGTTTAGCACTATTGAGCGTTTAATAGTTATGTTTATGGTTATGCAAAACTCCAAAGTATGATGTACGTACGCCCACCTGCACTATATCCCTATCCTCCAAATGAGTTTGCTATTACTATGAACAGTAAATGTTAATAGTTTTGCTTACCTGAAAAACAAAACTTTCGTAAGTTTTCTTTATGTTTAATGTACTGTTGCTGAATGGCCAACAACCAGCCAGTTTATATCCTAAAGTCTTAGCTGTTGAAAAACACATTGGCATCTGGCAGTATTCGCCACATTGTCCTAAAAGGGCATGCCCTGGTGAAGTCACCCTCTTAGCGGATGGGTAGCACTGCAGTCTCCATGTCCATCCAAGCCAGGGAGGTGACACTCCCTGCAAAAGTTACTAATGCCAATGGACTGCAGCCAATTGTATTCAAGGATCTATCTTGCAAAGAGATCTCCACTGTGATCCTGAAACAAGTTTGTGATTTCAGATATTCAGGTAAACTGCATGTGAATGAATGTAAAAGGCAATAGAGACCCCCGCCTGCTTTAGGGATGGAAAATGAATTAAACCAAGGGGTTTAGCTGCAATAGTGGAGGGTGAATCCAATGGGTTAGGATACATTTATAGGTAATTAAGGAGGTGTTCCCCACAGACACTTGAGAAAACACTTGAGTGGTGTGTGTGGGGGGAAGATTCTCCTGCTGAACAAAAGCTACAAACACCACATATTTTTTAATTACAGTTTACGAATTGCCAATTATTTAAACCAAGTATGTATTCATATACTGTGGGTTCAATACCTTTATTTTAAATTGCTGTTAACAGTTGAAGGTGTAAAGCAGCACACGCAGAATAAAGAATCCTTTATGCTGTGTTTTTGGAACCAGCTATGTATACAAGGATTAACATTATTACTAAAATACTGATTTCTTCACCATGATGACATACTGAAAAGGTCAATAATAAACTTTCTTTTAATGTTGATAGAAACTACTCAGTTCTTCTATGAACTACACATTTTACACCACCTGTTAAAATACTTTCAAATGTCTCTGTTCCAACAGGGCAAGTTAATAAATTAGCTTTGCCAAGCACTCTTTATGTACACCCAGATACAATCAATCAACTTTTAATATCATTACATCACTGCCCAGTTATTTTACTCAAACGTAACTTTCTGTCTCAGTCAAAGGTCAGGTTAATAAGTATAGAACACTTTTACCAGGTACTTGTTATTCAGGAAAGAAGTGGCGAACCACATGTAACTGATTTATGATGTGTTTATATCTAAAACCTTTAAGCCTGACTTTAGAATAACAATCATTAAAAAAATGAAACTGTCTGTAAATTGTGTACTGTATGTTTTATTATTATTATTATTATTATTATTATTATTATTATTATTATTATTATTATTATTATTATTATTATTATTATGTTTTCTGGTATTAACAAATTATATATTATATAATTATATATTATTAATACCAACCTAAGAACTTTTTTTTATCAAAGCTCACTGGAGATGTGTTGTATTAAGTTTGTACATTTCGAATTAAAACAATTTTGTTTATTTATGGTTGGTACAGGTAAAGGGAATGTCTCTAAAGGTACAATATCAGAATGTGTTTAATTTGATGGGTAAAAAGATAAAAGGTTAAAACATGTTAAAACTACTTTAATCCTGAAGACCAATATTGATCCATAATTCCCAAAATATTTTAATTTTCCTCTACTAACCCCCTCATGTTTTTTTAAATGGTGAAACATTTTTGTTAACATTATAATTAATTGTGTTTTTTTTTGACTGCCTGAAATCAATCAGAAATTAATTATCATGATTCAGCAAAACAGCACACTGAGTCCGTTTCAGATCACTGTATTTCTGTTATGCAAATGTAAAATCATTGATATTTTTAATGGGGGGGGGGGGCACGTTTTGGGGTGCGTCGGGGTTATCTACACAGTTTCTGTTACAGACCCCAAGCACGATGCCACTAAAATGTTAGGATAAGAATAAATAAAGTGCATAATGAGACCCATATGGGGATTTATGTAGCCAAGAAACAAACATGCTGGAAGCTGGAAGCTAGTTTGAGTCCTGGGGACAGTCCGTAATATAACCTCTGACATTCTGTCACTCAGACTCCCACAAAGGTAAGGCTGCAATGGGTCTTGAAGAACAAAGAATCCTTGAAATGGCAAGATTTAGTGTGCTTAGTGAAAAGTATCTGTGAAGTATGCAATTCATCAGTTGATAGGAAATGTTCAATAGCATGTACCACATTTCAGCTAAATAAGTTGCGGCTGGGAAAAAATCTATGCAGGATTTGCAGGTGACTTAGTCTTCTGGGGCTCAATGGGATGGTTAAAATGGGGAGCTCTTTATTACTGGAATCCAAGTCCACTGATTCATAAGACTGGGTATCATGTTATTTTCTGAAGTTCTGCTTGATTTTTCTTTGACCTTGCATTTGGGTTCTTCATAAATAAAAGTATACATTTTGTAGATCACAGAACATTAAAAAAAAGAAAGCTGTATTAACAGATCTAAAAAAATACATGACAATATTACTGGCAACTACTGTGTACAATGATACTGTTAAAGATTAGTATTGCTTTGGTTAAGCAGCCATTCAAATAATCTTGCATGCAGTTATGAAGCACCTGTCGGTTAACATGGCTTTTCGTTTTAAACTAGTTTGGAATCAGCGCGAGGACGTGCATAGTAGTTAGCTTCCAAAAATCACAGTTATTCAAAATAAAACAAAACAAAGACAGAAGAAGTAGCCTACAGTAATTTCCTCTGTTTTTCACAGTCACTATATTTAAGTAAAGCATGCCCATCCCTATAGGAAATGTGGGTCTCAGAGGCATAACCCTGCATTGGGGAGTCAATGGCTCGAAGCTCCAGGGCAATGCCGTATTGTGCTGCTTGTTGTCTCTTCAGTGCCACCTGCGCTGCCATTATCCTCTGTCTGTCTATTATAAGAGTGCACTTTGGGTACCTGGAGTCCCCATAACATAGGCGTAATTTACACAGGGGACATGTCCCCCTCACGTTTTCATTATTTCAGATAGAATAATCGTTATGTATAAGGACATATACGTTTGTGACCAGGCAATCAGTTCATTCTACGCCAGTCACATTTTGGCTTCTTGGCACCAGAATAGTCTTTAAGCACTGGATTCATATTGCCTTTGAAATCAAGGTGAACACCAGCATTGAAAAATTTGCTCTGTAAAAAAATGCTCACCTTTACTTATTTAACGTTTTTCACTACCAGTATTTCTATTTTTAAAATAGCTTGTGTCTGCCTACTTTCATTTAGCCAAATGGATCTATTGTGGTTTTTCAGATCTAAAACTATTTTTACAGCCATAAGATGTAAACCTGTCTGGCAGCTGTACTATGAAATATTATCTTAAGATAACTGACAGTATGGACAGTCGTCCCTCCTTTTTGCCATATTTATTCAGAACATGTGTCTCTTGTACTAGGTTTGACTACTGGCTAGTGTTACATTACCAATACAACTTGGTTTCCTTGCTTCAGGAAGTTAGTAAACACATGAGAGTACTACTCCTTTAAATGAGGTGATTTGACTTGATTTTTAATTGCACCCTACAGAGGAACAGACCAAACAGAATAAATCAGTAAGTTACTTGACAATGAAATTACTACTACTACCAATAATAATAATAATAATAATAATAATAATAATAATAATAATAATAATAATAATAATAATAATAATAATATCTGTATCATTAACATTATCATTGACAATACAAATAAATAGCTCTGGCTATGACATGTATTATTATTATTACACAGAAACAAATGCTGTAGTTTATTAAAGGCTACATAGGAAAAAGCCATTTAAAGTATAGTTCTCTAAAGGTTAGTTTAAAAAATGAAAAACAATCCCATAAAGCTGTGAAGCGATAAACAAATTCTTAGAACTGTTTTCAGTTTCTAATTACCAATCATTTTTGTTATTATTATTATTATTATTATTATTATTATAAAACTGGAGCAAACTGTACACTTTAGTAAAAGTTTAAGAAACATTAATTGTTTATTTGCATGTGAATATTTAAACACTAAACACTTCATTTACAGTGTGGTCTACTGTACAGTTAAACATCGTTAAGCAGGGCAAGCCCAGGCAAAGGAGCTACAAGTCAGGCAAAGAGAAAAAAAAAAGCTTCTAATATAATGCCAGTAGATGGTGAGGTCTGGCCGATATGCTGTGGAACAACGTCTGCTCTGTTCGTGTGTGAGAACCGACTGTCTCAAGTTAGATACCAGTGCAGCAATAAATTTTGATTTACATAAATGTGTAAAAATGTCTATTACGTTTTAATACTTCAAGGATAGCTACATATTCTTTTCAGACATTTAGTAGTTTAAATTTTTCTACTATAAATATTACATTTTTGCTTAAGTCAGATGTGATATTCTGCTGAGTATTTGAGTAATGTTAATGCTGCATCATCTTAACACAAAATACAGTACCACATTGCTTGGAATTCCCTCTACCATGTTAAAAAATATTGTATAAAGTTCTGAAACAACTCTGTTTTTATAAAGTAAATAAAGTTTGGTATTCAAGAAACTGAGATTAGGAGCCAACATATTTAATGCATCAAACAGTTGTGTCCAAGCAGTACCTTCTCAATATTAGAGTGGCCAAGAAGGATATTTTATAAAGAAAAATTATAGCTACAGTAACATAATGACAATCTTTCAACATGTTTATTTTCTTAGAAAAGAAAGAAATAACTTAATTATCATATATATATATATATATATATATATATATATATATATATATATATATATATATATATATATATATGGAAGCATATGTGAAATTCTAGACCTGCACAGATTTTCTTCTTTTTTTATAACCCTGCAGATTCTATTGGAAAGACATGGTGTCGTGAAAAATAAATCTTAATGTATTTCTTGAAATAAAGTAAGGCCAAATAAAATAAGAACATTTTGATTTTTGACACCAGGAATACATTACTTTCTAAAAAAGTAAAAAAGAAAACATAGAAAAAAAACGTATTTTAGTGCAAAAAAACCCCCACAAAAAAAACCCCATCACTCGAACGGCAAACAACGGGGTGCAGATGAACATCATATATAGCAGAGGAAACATCGCACTTTCCCATTCATCAACCACAAACAATGGCTGAACTCTCAATATCTTTTTTATATTTTATTTGGTTCCCGGACATAAAAGTAATTAAAAAGAAAAAGCTGGAAATAAAACGTTTCGACAGTCAAACAGTCTTCATCAAAAATAAAAATGTTTAGCAAAGGAACAATACATTTTTATTCTCTTGTTACACATTTTTGTAAACTTTTCAACGTGGATCTAGGGTGATACTTGCAGTAAAAGGTTTGGAAATTAAAGAGCATTAGGCCTACCATATACTGTAGACCTACAAACACAAAATAGAACCAAAAAAAAAAAGAAATCTCCAGAACAAAGTGTTTTATCTGTGTTACATTTTATTAAAGAACTATCACATTTACAAAAACAATCAATATATACACATTTACAAATGTACAAACATTGCAGGAGAAAATTAACATAAAAGGCTTAAAATGTTTAACAAAGAGGCTACAGCTCAGCATGCATGCTTTGTGCACTTTCTGTTATTTCCCATTCCAATGTTTACTGAGCTCATTTATAGTAATAACCGTTAAAGATAGTTTCTCAAAATATAATGTTAAGATGATATATTTAAAAGCAAAGCCAATTAAGTGTTGTGTTGTGCACCTTCACCATTATATAACTAAAAACCCTGAACTGGAAGCTTTTTCAAAAACATCTAGATGAACAGGTTGGCTAAAATATGACTGACATAAGAGCATAACAGTAACAGTCAACGTGATCTCAAATCACTGGTTTTCTTGGTTTACTCTAGAGTAAAGTCCTGTATTGCATAAGGATTCCTTGTTCTGAAAGTAGGAAAAATCTCTTATCATTCCTGGAAATGAATAGTCCATTGGTGGGCGAAATTGCAATGCTGGCATGAGCCCCGGTGTTACATAGGGAGACATGAAACCTGTTATCCCCCTTCCAGATGTTGAATATGCAAGACGCAGCGGATTGATGCTGAGTCTCGGGGTTGAGTCGTAGATATTGGTGTCACTTCCAAGCGTGGTCGGGGTGGTTTGAAGGGGAGAGAAAGCCGACTTTGTGCCAAGCCCTGTGCCAAGTCCTAAACCAACTCCAGGTAGTCCAAAACTTGATGATTGTTGCAGATTACCCGGCTCAGAAACTGTGCTTTTGGTACCACTGGAGTTATCCTTATGTTCTTTTGAATTTAATACCTGCTCTATGGCCCGGACTATATCCCCCTTGCAATTCTGCACTACACAGTCCAACATATCACGTTTATGGTGTGGGAAGATTTTTGTCATGATGTCAGTGGGATCCCGCTGCCTCGATGAAGACCCAGGACGGCTGGACCTCGGGGATGGAAAGTCTTTTGGTCTTTCAGATTCACTACCTGATTCCAGGTCTGAAGAAGACAGTGACCTTGGACTTCCGCCTTGTTCAGAAAGTTGATCTGATACAGGTGACTGAATGCCAGCGTCCTCCTCTGCCTTCTTTAAAGCAGAAGGTGATTTTTCTCTGATAAGGCTTGGACTGGATGTCTTATCTAGGGTAGGGGGCATCTGACCTGGATGCGGTAAAAGCAAAGGGCATCCCATTAACCCACTGTAGAAGTCATATTTGTGTGTCTTCTCTTCTGAAATAAAACATTACAATAATATATTAGTTAATTCATTTAAATGACTTGGTTCATTTATTTAAGTGTAGGCCTATATTTTTGTAAAAGGTTGGTATATTGGCAGTTAGGGTTAGGCCTAATAATACTGTTTATATACCAACATACAGCTATGGCCAAAGGTTTTGCATCACCCTTTAGAATTAACTAATTTTGCTTCATGAAGTCAAATGAAACCTGCTGAATAATGTTAGGTTAACATATTGAATTACATACCGCTTTGTATTTTCCCATACACTTAAAGAAAAACCGGCACAAATAAAAACATTTACATGAAATACTGTACTACTATTGTGGCTTCCGGTAAACGTTTGCAGTATTATTATGTTAAATAAAATATCTAAATTATTTTCATATAGGTTTTTTTTTTATTACAGTATGTCTTAATTCTAAAATTCTAGGTAACGCAAAAATTCTGGCCATAGCTGTACATTGGCAAATAAACAATTAAAATGTATAAATATAAAATAAAAAACAGCGTTTTTTTATTAATAAAATGATATGCCCTAATTAATTCAATATACCCTAAACATGTAGAACTTTTATTGCAGTTTATCGTGTAATGTATTCATTTTACATTTTAAAAAGGTAGCTATAGGCCAATGCTTCTTAAAGGTTTCGTTTACAAATTAAAATAAACAATTGATATTTATTTCACAGATCATTTCGTTTCAGGGCTTCTCCAGTAATGTTACTACAGCAACACAACACAGTTATCATATTTTGAATCTATAGATATGGTAAAAAACCTTCAGAAACTGTTAGGATGTGTGGAATACTGGAGAGACTGATTGGAGTCTAGCCCATAACGTTGTCTGTCTAGTTGGCCAATAAAATATATGTTTTATTCTTGACACACACAGCATGGTTTTCAATAGGGACAAAATAAGAACTAGGTCGCAAAATTATTTTTAAAACTCGGATTAATTTAACCACATCACTTATATTATATTTTTAAAGCGTCAATAAGTGAATACACGACTCATTTCATTCAAACCCTTGAAAGCCATATACTTAGTGACCAAAATCAGGTTTTAGAAATCACTTTGCGTCCTCGTTCTTATTTTGCCCCTTTTGAAAATCACACTGACAGTGTTTTATATTAAGCTCAAACGTTATATTGTTGATTTGATATGGCTTGATACAGTAATCCTGCCCAATATATTGGGTACATATAGCCAAGCATACAAGTGCAGCCAAAAATCCTATTATGAGTTGTGTTACTGGGACACCAGACAGCTTAGTATCGTGGTTTCTTTTTGTAAGGTAAAACTTGTTTAGCTTAAATTAATTTTACTTATATATATATATATATATATATATATATATATATATATATATATATATATATATATATATATATATATATATATATATTAAATAGATAGATAGAATAAAAGCCCTGATATAAACAACACCGTTTCGTTTTTATAAACACGTTTAACCTGTTAACCAGGAGTTGGAACTTAAAACTAACATTGTTGGCTGCTATTGTAATAGCCAACAGACCTGGTTACAGTTTGGTAACTAAACAAAAAAAATGAAAAAGTGAATAAACTAACCTCCTTTCTGTTCACCCATTCCAAAGACCTCGTAACCCGGTGTTCTTGGTGTCGCAATGCCTGACGCTCTGGTCGCTCCTATAGCTGCTGTCATAGGCAGTCCCTGCTCGCTACTTCCAGCTGCAGGGTACATAAACTGCAGGTCTCGGGCCTCGCTCTCCTCCTGCGCCTGCTGCCTCCGCAGAGCCACCTGAGCTGCCATCACCCTCTGTCTCTCCGCAATCAGTGTGCACTTGGCGCACACGCAGTCCCTCCAGCGACAGAAGCGCTTATGGCCCTTCAGAGCTGAGACCACCCCGTGGTTTCTACACCTGGCACACTTCGGGGTACGGGGGTAGCCCCGCTCCATGGAAGGGTTGCAGGCAGCAGCGGCTGCAGCTCGGAGGAAAAGAGGCGGTGGTCGCAGC
This sequence comes from Acipenser oxyrinchus oxyrinchus, assembly GCA_030684275.1. Lineage (NCBI taxonomy): Eukaryota > Metazoa > Chordata > Actinopteri > Acipenseriformes > Acipenseridae > Acipenser > Acipenser oxyrinchus. The sequence continues at coordinate 39,791,833 of CM060247.1, read as the reverse complement.
AAAGAAGACATCTGCAACCCAGAGACCGAGAGAGATAATGGGGAATGTCCTGGCAAGCCAGACGGTAAAAGAGGTCTACTTGCATCCATTGTTGTAGATGCCTGTAGATTATGGTAGCCTACCTTTTTAAAATCCCGAACCCGAAGAACTATTTAAACAGCAAAGACTGGCATCTGACTGTGCACATCTGCTGTTGACTATGGGCAATAAATCTTTCCTCTCACTCTTTTAAGTTGTGTCTCTTATAGGTGGGTACCGTGGACAATGTAAATGCAAAACCATGGGTGTGAAGGATTTGCAGCAACAGGATAATATACGCCCCTTGACGGCTCCAATGTTTAAATAAAATCGACTTGTGGGTATTGCGCAGATTAAAATTACAAGTATACATGCTGGCAAACAGGTTATTGCGACTTTAAACACACCCTTTCAGAGCCTTTTATGTAAATCACCACCTCCGAGCTCCAACCTCCAGTTCTCAGATGTCTCAGTTCCTCAAAGGCTTCATCTTGCCAACGTGACACGCCTTTCAATTCCCCTCTGCACGATTGGATTTGTTACTGTCAAATCTTCAATGATCAAACGCTCTTTATTATAGTGTCACTATAAATTATTGCAAATTATTACCATTGTAGACGCACTGCCTGACTACTTATCACTAGAGCTTACCAATACTGTACACAATTAGGCTACACAGTAATTTGGATTTAGGCTGGACTTTAGAGCTAAAATGTGATTGTTTCCTTGTGTTTTTGTATTGTGCACTTATGATAAACACGATTTATTTGAAGCTCTAAACCCATTCAAACAGTATAAAGCCTAAACTGTTAACATGTTATCCTATCATGATTCATTTTTAAACGTCGTATAAAAGAACACTTGTGAACCGTTTGTCTATCACAGCTACACTCTAGTTGCCAAGTTATTTCAATTGCCTATATAAGGACGATATTAAATAATATATTCCACAAAGGCACAGGTAACAGATTCCCTAAATAAAGGCACACAATGTGCTTTAATTTTAACTTCAGATAATCCTTAGTCTTTTGAACAGATACTGATTTTTTTAAAAAAAATACATACTCAATTACTATATAGGCTTACTTCCTAAATGTTGCACAATAGAGGCAGACGTGGAAAATGTCTATGAAAATGTTTATTCTTGAAGGGAAATATAATGCAATATTTTCTAGGGATTGCTACATAGGTTTACAATTATTCGTGTATTTATGTTTTTATGTATTGCTTATAAAAAAATAAAATGTTTGAATAAATAAATTCAATGTTTGTTTTGTAAAACAAAACAAAAAAATAAAATGCTTCGGACACAAATTACATGAAATGGTAACAAATGTTTCAACATGTTTCAGCAGTTACAAGATGACGAATGTAGCAGCATTCGCTACCACACTTAAACTCAGTTTCTCTGCGCTCATTCTTTCCCATATAATTTGTTAAAAGTTTTAGTGTACCTCTGTAGAAGCTGGCGGCGCAGCTAGCGAAACGTTAGGATTATTGTCTATCAACACAGTTCCGGTGTCGTCTTAAATTGTATTTTGGAAGAAGGATGAGATTCAAGGTATTAATATATATTTTCGCCCTCGCTGTTAAAAGTGGGTGAGAGTGAGTGAATTAGGTTGGGTGGGTGGGTCGGTGTTTGTGCTGCCCCACCCCCCTTCCCCCCACCCCCCACCCCCACCCCCAGGACAACCCTACACCCTACACCCTACACCCTCACCCTACACCCTACACCTGTTTAAAAAGTGAGTGGGCAGTGGCCCACCCGTCTCCGGCGCCTATGATAGCACGATATTGCAAGCGTTTGAACAAAACCATTTTGAAGTTTGCATATAATTATTATTATTATTATTATTATTATTATTATTATTATTATTATTATTATTATTGTTGATATTACAACTACTACGACTATGACTACTATGAATTATGTACCAGGTAATTAGTAATTTGGAGGAACAGACTTTATAATTTTAATATATTTTATAATCAAAATCATTAATTATTAGTTGAAAATTTGTGCTTTAAACTAATCTTCTTTTCTTTAAAGAATATGTATTCAAATAAACAAATTTATAATGTTGATGGGCTTGATTTATTTATCCATCTTTATTACATTGTGCTGCCTTTATTTTACTGAGATATTAAACTAATTTTTATAGTGCCTGTGTGTGTGTGTGTGTGTGTGTGTGTGTGTGTGTGTGTGTGTGTGTGTGTCTGTGTTGTTGTTGTTGTTGGGTTTATTTTGTTTCATTATCACCAATCCAGCTACAATAACAAGGCAAGAAAATACCAGAATAATATATTAATTGAAAATCATTCTTACATAATTTTTACATTAGGGTCTATTCAATCTCTCTAACATTGTGTGTGAGTCTCTTTTGCATATTTTGTGTTTTAAAGTAAATACAATTTTATACTTAAACAGTGGTAGGATATGTCACTTTATATGAACTGAACAGACCCCATTGTTTTCTATTAAATGTAATAACGTACAATGTTAAACCTTTTAAGTGGTAGTCTTACCTGTTTCTGCAATTGTACGTATTAATACTATATTAATCTTATTGGACTTCTATCTTTGTGGATTGCAACATGCTTTGGGTTTATACCTTCTTTATCTCATAATGGATGCCATTATCAACAAGGACTGGGGTTTGTCCAGAGGTCCTTTCTTAAAGATTGCTTTTATTTTGTGTTGTTCCGTTATTATTTCATGGGGTTGGTTCACTGATTCCTGCTACATATGGTTTATAAGTCAGTTGCTATCATTGGTGTGTTTTCTATTTGGCTGATTACGGGGACTGAATGCATTTCTGATGACCCATCCAATTCATGTAATGCATTAGGCGTTAGTCACTTTCTGTAGTGTTTACTGTACAGTTCCAGTTTCAACAGATTTCTGCTGACATATCTTTTGACATGTTCTACCAGACTTCATTACAAATGGTTAGGTGTTCAGGTCATGAGAGGCATACTATAAGGTGCTACTGTGTTTGTTCTGTGACATCTGGTTGCCTTATGGTTATATGGAATTTTTAATAATGGTGGCAGTTGGGCTTTTTTGAGTCAAATGCAAGTTTCATATTACAACTAAAGTAAGGTCTAGTAAAATGCTTTGTGTGGTTGTAATCTCAATATTAAAATAGACAAAGGTGACTTAGACAGCAAATGTGTCAGAGAATATATACAATATATATATATGGTATTATCAAAATAGTGGTTTTCTATTTTGTCAATTGACATTTAATATTCTGGTATACAATTTAAACTCCATATACCTGTATTCTACTGCATACATACAGTATGTTCTTTACACCCCACATTGTTTATAGTATTGAACAAGGTACATTAGAAAAAGAGCATGTTGAATAATATAGCTAAATACATGTCCATGTAAAGACTGTTTGAAATTAAAACCAGACAAGTAGTCTTCATGTGGGTTCTAATCTGTGGTGCTCCAGAATGATACTGGTAGAGCTATACAGAAAACACAAGTTTTCAGTCTTTCAGTCTCAATCTACGTAGGTTGTCAGTGCATAACCAGCTTTATATATGGCACCAATATACCTCTGTAGTATCCCCGCTCTTCCAGGATCACATTGTGTGAACATTCTCAAATCGGAATTTGGATATGGCTCATTGTTAGATAATAGGCAATTACTACCATGTGAACAGTGCTTTCAAGACAGTACCAAATATTTCTGCTTTGCAAATATTTTACTATCAATGAAAGAGTCCTGTTTGATTTGTCTTGTGCTTTTTCAAACTGACATTTATTCGAAGCGTAAATATCTTCTCCTCCTTTTCAGATCTGTTGTATATTAGAAAGCAGGAAACAGGTGATTGTTAAACTGTTTTTATTGAGTGCTCATTTCTTCATAGAAGAAACATGCTCTATATAATAGAACATAATGGAGATAATATTTTATGTAATATATCACTACTGTTGGCCCACAGACATGATATTAAGAACCAGGGTTATAATGATAACCATTGTAATTGCAGTGTTCTTGGCATTTGTTCAAAAGGGCTTTTACAATGTAAGGTATAGTGAATGAACATAATAATAGCCGCAAAGGACAAGTTGTTAATATAATACTCATGTAATAAAAGCCTTTGCATACAGACATAATTAGCTGTAGCATGTCATGACTGGCCACTAGCTAATAACTAGACAGCTTTGATTTTCTTTTTAGTAGTTGAAGCACAATGATACAAAGAATGTTTTCAGCATACAGTATGCCAGTGCTTTTCTTAACGGAACAGAAATGTTTACGCTTCAAGTTAATTCAAAAACACTTTGAAGTTACTTGTTTCAGTATGTCAGTAACTGTATAACCTATAACAACTTTGGTAAATAGAGCCAACTTTTCTATATCAAAGTACAGTAAGTGATGACAAATTCTGGGGAAATGAACAGCAGGTTTTTACAAATCCATCAATAGATACATGGATTTCAGTTTAGGTGTTAATATATATTTTAAAAATATAGACCTAAATGAACAACACAAACATTTCTATTAAATGTCATAAAGATTATACAACGTTTCTGCATGTTGGAAAGGACTATATGTTTTTGGAACTCATTTTTCCATCGTCTACCCTATTTATACCCAGTTATATGTCGATCATTCCCACTGGGGACTGGATAATTCTGGCACTGTTATACCATCATCCAATTAACAGTAAAAACAACTCTGCATGCCCATCTGTCAACAAACACCATTATTATGTCACTTTATATAGTTTCAGGCACACATTGCCTTCATTTGGACCGGGTTGCATTTCACACAACAGATTTCATTTTTGTTCATGCTTGCAAACATTGCAGACAAACAAACAAACCCCCACCCTTGCACACTCAGGAAACATGCACATTCTGTGCTTTTTTCTTCCAGATAGAATAAGCTTTTATTTTCTAATTGCTCTGAACAGCAAGTAAGCCTGGAATGCAGCTGCACTGAATTGCGGTTAAATCTGCCGTTGGCTTTTTGTAATTTGAACCACTGGAAACTTTGAAATTGGTCTTTTTACTCTTTAACAAGATAAGTAAATTCAAGTATGAATGTCAAGTAAGGCACCAAAATACTGCCACCAGTGAGACAAAAATGAAGGATATGCCAGTGATTGGTATAAAACCATTATAAAATCAGTGTATTACCGTGTGGTCTGGTGGTTAAAGAAAAGGACTGGTAACTAGGAGGTCCCCGGTTCAAATCCCGGCTCACTCATTGTGTGACCTTGAGTAAGTCACTTAACCTCCTTGTGCTCCGTCTTTCAGGTGAGAAAGTTGTAAGTGACTCTGCAGGTGATGCATAGTTCACACACCCTAGTTTCTGTAAGTCGCCTTGGATAAAGGCTTCTGCTAAGTAAACAAATAATAATAAGAACATCTAAAATAAACATTAGCAGATTGAAGCATTATAAGCAAAGCAGAATGGATCTGGAACAATGGTAAAGGGCTTCTGATATGCATACATTCAAATAGAAACGGTACCATGTTACTGTACTGGAATGGATGTAGTGTGTCAAAATCTGAAAATGTTACCTCTGTGTTAGCATTCTATTAATGGACCATACCGTAGTAGCTGATTTTGTTCTATCATTGCCCCATTATTACAGAATTAATTGTGACTTATTTCCTTCTAAAATATAATGGCCTGTAAAGTTTTCACTTCAAAATGAAGATTTTTTTTTCTTTTTTTACAAAGAACAAAAGTTGGTCCATTACCAGCATACTTTAAAAAAAAACATGACATGTGAAGAGATTACCATAACTTTTTAATATTTTTTTTACACCACAATCATTGGTATTCTGCTCTTCTTTTTGTCTTTTATTATAAGAAATCAAACCTTGCATGCAATGGATATAATAATATGTAATATTCCACAGCATTCTAGTCAGCTCTACAGAGGCTCTTAATGAACATGCTTGATGTATTTGACATTAAAGTGCATCCTTGCTTGTTTAACAGGTCCCCAAATGAAGCACATTTGTTTTAATATACTCAATCCTTTAATAAACTAGACATCGTTGTCATTACTTATACACATGATTCTAAATAAGCACTACTGGCAGGAGTACCCAGAGAATGTCACCTAAATATGACTCAGGAGACAAAGCTGATCTTTTTTGTTGGGGCATATTCTCTCGTTACTAATTAGTGACAACAATATATTACCCCTTAATTCTCTACACAGTTCCTCTTTTTTATTTAAATGTTAATCTATCTTATCTATTTATTTTATTTATCCACTATAGTTTTACTGTCTGTCTTTGGATATCTTTCAAGGTTAGTAGTCCTTCTGTATTAATATATATTATGTTTCAATATTCATATTCATTTTATTGCAGTTTTGTTAAATTGCAGTTATGGGAATTTGACAATTTAGTTATATAACATGTAATAAAATCTTTTAATATTGGTACAGTTCTTAATTCTGATAAGAAAAGTATCCAATGTCAACTAATGATTAAAGTTTAATGTACATAATGTGCCTTCATAATTCATTCTTTATTAAAACATATTCCTTATGTGGTTTGCTTTGCAGTATTAGGTAATACAGCATATTGTTTTCCACATTATAAATGTACGCTGTTAATAATGTATTCACAGGAATCTGATTCAATTTGGATTAAAAATACCTGGAATAATGCCTGCTTGCTGCCACTTTAGTTATATGATATATTCTTTAAAACTGTAGACAGTGGAAAATAAATCCAAATCCATAATGTGTGCCACATCTTAATACAACGTGGTGCTTTCTGTGATGCACAAAATGAGAGAAAGAGCATTTCATATAAAAAGCAAATGTCAAAATAATTACTAGGTATGTCAATTATGGCAAAGATGATTGCTTTTTGCTCTGACTTACAGCTCTGGACTATACAAGTGTCAAAAAAGTACTGTTTACAATTCATACAATTGCCTCAATCTACAGCAGGTCTTGACAACTGAGCGTTATCTTTGATCTAAAGTGGGTTAATTATTACATTTTGATAGTTGAGAGCTCCATTTTATTTTATCTTGCTCTTAATTGTATTAGTACTGTGACTCTTGAAATGTATTTTTGTTTACGACTGTAAGTCGCCCTGGATAAAGACGTCTGCTAAGAAATAAATAATAATAATAATAATAAATAAATAAATAAATAAATAAATATAAAGGATACTAATAGAGGGCCATCCTAGGGATTATAAGGGAGACTGCTTTTTAATCTAAATTGGATTCTACCCTTATCCCATAATCTTAGACCAACAACAACAACAAAAATAACACCTTTTCTGAGGTGCCCTAAGGATTGCGTTTGATTATGAATGCTACTGAATAATTGATGAAGTTTACGTTGGCAGTAATGCTTATTTGTACCTTATGATCCCCTATGTTTCCTTACTGTTCCTAATGACTAGAGTGTCCCAAAGGTCAGAAGTAGTTCAAAGGAAGTGTTCTCTCATGACCAAAAGGTTGTTTTGCCCAGAGGTGCAGATTAGCAATAAAAAGCGTGTTATATCAAAAGTGTTAAGAAGGTGGTGTGATGAATTCAACTGCCTGCACAACTTAACTAAAAAAGATAAATGAATCCGCCTATATGTCTGGTAAATAAAATGTAATGAGAAGTCATAATCTCTTGACTTGTTAAATACATCTGTATTTACACCAAGAGGTATTTCAATTAAGATCTTGAGATTTTTTTTTTTTTTTTTTTTTTGTTACAACTGCATTTTACCTTGTCCGTTGTTCGAGTTTTTGCTCTTAAATATTTTCTCTCACAAACCCTAAAATGCTCTTATATATAAAAGAAATAAAAGAAGTTTGTTTTAAAATATAATCACAAGCAGGATCCATTGTGTAGATAGTACATGGTACACATATTGAAAGCCATTGAAAGTATCTCTTTAAAGAGTAAGTAGCGGGATTATGAAAAATATAGCGTTATATGTCCCCACATGTTGCTACAACTGTTTAACTAATGTACCTGTAATTTTTCTTTTTATTGTTAACATCCTGATTCATTACGAAGGTAAAACTGTACACTGATAAAGGCAATTGCCAAAACATTTGTCTACTTGACTTTCTTATATATTTGACCAGATACTGTTTAATGTACACACCCAAGCTTACTGTACTAATTTCTGAAAACCTCAATTGCTTGGATTACCTTGACTAACACGGCATCTCATTCAAATTAAAACATCTGAATGTCTGTATTGTTTTTCTTATTTTTATGGAAACACAAATTATTCCCACTTGAAAGTCTATCTCCAGGTTACATTAAATAATGTGGCCTCTGTGGACTCAAGCGGTGCTGTTTTATCTTCAGGTTAACTGTACACCTACTGGTTTGTAAATGCCCCCAGTATGCAAATTAATATTATCAATAATAACAACTGCTGCGACTATTCTTCTCAGGAACTAAATGGGAAAGAAACAACATAACATCCTGTTGGGTTTATGTCAGTGATATCATAAACCCATATAACCGTGTAGCTTCAATACCAAGCCCGTAGTCAGCTGTAAGGCACCCGAGGTACAGGCCTTGGATAAAATCATACTAATAATTATTTATTTAGGTTCTTTTACACGTTGTTTAGTTGTTTTACTGTGAAATAAAATGCATTTCATCCCTCAAATCAAATGTGTAGATTTACCAGCTCATCGGTCAACCTATAAAATAACCGGTATGTGTGTAGATTTACCAGCTCAGCGGTCAATGTATAAAATAACTAAGGAGATTGTAGTTATAACGCTACAGCATTTGAGGTGAATTCAGAAATAAAGTAATGTCAGGGAGCTTAACTATCTGTTACGTAAATTAACAAATTTATTATTTCTTTTTCTTAAACTCCAGCTTTTTTATTATTTGATTAATCTTTCTAAACTTCACTGCATCCCTCATGCATTATTATTATTATTATTATTATTATTATTATTATTCAGTTGAATTCATTTAGAAAAAAGCATAACATACTTCTTATAACGGACACCCATTTTTAACGATACCAACAGCAAGAACCCATTTTTTCAATGCAAATTACCCTATTAGAACGATCACATACAGGATCGACCCAGATACAACGATCTCAGTACTGACTGACACTGAATTTTCTCCAGTGTCAAGTCTGTTGTTCTCTCAGTGAAAACAAAGACCATGGTTGACTAATTCAAAAATAACGCTAATTCAAAGATGACCTATTGTAGTATGAATCATGCATGATGAATGCAATCATTGCCTGTCCGTCATCTTCACTCAAACACCAACCCAACAACGGGCATGAGGAGCAATATACGCTGGATAGTTTTTTCAAGAGAAAGCTCATGTAATTACTGTATTCAGCATGTAAGTGTACATTCTTAACTTTTTCATTTATTTCTGTTTTCTTTTAAACATACCTGTAGCAGGGTGATTGCCCTGCACAGGGGTAAATTGGTGTTGGTGTAATATATATGTGGAAACAGGTTTGTTTTGTGTGCTTTTTGGAGTTGTTATGTTTGATCAAATGATTGTTTACAGACGGGTGCTCGATTGAGACTTGCTGCCTGCCTGTCTTCTGTATGTGTCCTCTGTGCGTCGTTGGTAGCGTCACATGACCTGTTTGTTTACTTTCTGTTTTGAGTTTAATAGATCCTGCTTGCCTGTGCCGGCATTTCAACTCCAACTCCCATGTCTCTCTGTCTTGCAATGCGGTTACCCTCACATGTGACACGAGTACCTTGTCACAATATAGTTTGTTGATCAATGTGAAGGAATCTTTATAAAAGTACTATATATAGATGTTCAATTAAAATATGCCATTTTGTCATTATTCTGATACAGAAACATGCCAAACCCTATTATAGTTGAACACACTGATATAACAAACATTTCTCCAGGTCCCATGGGGGTTTGTTATAGTGAAGTTAGCCTATATATATATATATATATATATATATATATATATATATATATATATATATATATATATATATATATATACAGTGCCTTGCAAAAGTATTCAGACCCCTGACCAATTCTCTCAAATTTCGTTCTGTTTGATATTTTATTTTAAAACACTGAAACTCAAAATCAATTATTGTAAGGTGACATTGGTTTTATGTTGGGAAATATTTTTAAGAAAAATAAAAAACTGAAATATCTTGCTTGCATAAGTATTCAACCCCATGTGCTGTGGAAGCTCCCAGTTTACACCGATGAAAGAAATTGCCCTAACGAGGACACAATTACCTTACCATTGGCCTCCACCTGTCAACCATTAAAGTTGCTGTCACATTTTCTGGATAAAAACCCCACTGTTGAAGGATCATTGGTCAGGCTGTGAATCTGAAGGAAAATGAAGACCAAAGAGCATTCTACAGAAGTTAGAGATAAAGTAATACAAATGCATAGATTAGGGAAAGGGTACAAAATAATATCCAAGTGTTTGGATATCCCAGTGAGCACAGTTGGATCAATAATCAGGAAGTGGAAGCTGCATCACACCACCCAGGCACTGCCAAGAAAAGGCTGTCTCTCAAAACTCAGTGCTCAAACAAGGAGACTTGTGAGAGAAGCCGCAGAGAATCAACAATCACTTTGAAGGAGCTACAGAGTTCAGTGGCTGGGAGTGGAGTAATGGTGCACCAGTCAACCATATCAAGAGCTCTGCATAACACTGGCCTGTATGGGAGGGTGGCAAGAAAGAAGCCGTTACTCAAAAAGTACCATCTAAAAGCACGTCTGGAGTTTGCCAGAAAGCATGAGAGTGACCGAGCTATGATGTGGGAAAAGGTTTTGTGGTCAGATGAGACCAAGATAGAGCTTTTTGGCCAAAACTCAAACCGCTATGTGTGGCGCAAACCTAACACTGCCCATGCCTCAAGACACACCATCCCTACAGTGAAGTATGGTGGTGGCAGCATCATGCTGTGGGGATGCTTCTCATCAGCAGGGACTGGGCATCTTGTTAAAATTGAAGGAAGAATGGATGGAGCAAAATACAGGGAAATACTGCAAGAGAACCTGCTTCAGTCCGCTAAAAAACTGAAGCTTGGAAGGAAATTCACCTTTCAGCAGGACAATGATCCCACGCACAAGGCCAAAGCAACATTGGAGTGGCTCAAGAACAAAAAGGTGAATGTCCTACAGTGGCCCAGTCAAAGTCCTGCTCTCAATCCCATTGAGAATCTGTGGCACTATTTGAAAATTGCGGTCCACAAGCGTCGTCCAACCAACCTGAACAACCTGGAGCAAATCTGCCAAGAAGAATGGGCCAAAATCACTCCGACACTGTGTGCAAAGCTGGTACATACTTACCCCAAAAGACTTAAAGCTGTTATTGCAGCGAAAGGTGGCTCTACGAAATATTAATGTGTGGGGGTTGAATACTTATGCAAGCAAGATATTTCAGTTTTTTATTTTTCTTAAAAATATTTCCCAACATAAAACCAATGTCACCTTACAATAATTGATTTTGAGTTTCAGTGTTTTAAAATAAAATATCAAACAGAACGAAATTTCAATGTACCATTTGTAATTCAGTAATATGAGAGAATTGGTCAGGGGCCTGAATACTTTTGCAAGGCACTGTATATATATATATATATATATATATATATATATATATATATATATATATATATATATATACGCAATAAGGCCCGACAAGTCGTCCGTATACGTTGACTATACGGACGCCTCAGGGCATTGTGAGGCACAGGAGAAAGTTACTACAAATTTGCTCAATCTGAACATCAGTTTATCATCCCCAAACTGATGGCTTGATCGAATGCAGATGCTGCGCCAATTTGTAGATAAAGAAAAAAATAATTGTGCAAAGTTACTTCCCTGTGTTCTCTTTGTGGTTCATGAGGTGCCCCAGTCCTCAACTGGATTTTCCCTGTTTGAGTTATTGTATGGCCGGCAGCCACGGGGCATCCTCAGTCTAATCAGAGAAGGTTGGGAAGAGCAACAAAATAACTCCAACAATGTAGTAAAATACGTACTACAACTCAACTTTGGCATCCTGAGTACTGCAATCAAACCTAAATTTACCATGTCAATCTCCTCAAACTGTGGAGAGAATGTGAAGTCTTGTTTATAACCCCGGCAGAGACAGAGGATGACTTCAAGCCTTTGGTTATTACACCATTAGATTCTGATGGGGAAACAACTAACTCCTGAATAGAAAAGAGAGATTCAAGAGTTAATGAGAATGTTTAACCCTTTGTGGTCCATTTATTCAGCGCCTGTGAGGCACATCAGGTCCTATTTATTTTCACACACTTTGTTTATTTTACACACACTGTTTAAAAGTATTTTCTTTCACAGTAAAACAGGTTTAAAAGGAACTGCATATAAACAGGACATTCAGTAAAGTATCTCCAGCCCCACCCCACTCCCTGTTCACTGTATTTATCGCATACCTCTTCATAGTTGTGCATACTGATAAATCATCTCCTGATCACTCGTTTTATCACCAAACTCCTCAATAATGCGATCCAAGTCTCAAAAATCTCCATGATATTCTTTGAGCACTGGATGCGGAAGCAGCTATCTTGTTTGTTTATGTCCATGTTATCTCTGTGGTCCAGGGGCTATGTGTATTGCTCAGATCCGCCCCTTTTTTCGGCTTCTCTCAGCTCCTATCGGCCTCTCGACATCGGACTGGAAAGGGAAAATTGTAATGTCGGACCTGGTCCGACATAGGACCGCAAAGGGTTAAAAGGTGCTTGAGTCAAGCCCCAGCTTTAATCAGCCCGGATTTCAGGCAGTTCGTTCTCAAGACTGACGCATCAGAGGTTGGTCTGGGGGTGGTTCTGTCCCGGGAGAGAAATGGTATAGAACATCCCGTCCTGTACATTAGATGGAAGTTACTGTCCAGAGAAAACAAATATTCTGTAATTGAGAAAAAGAATGTCTGGCAGTAAAATGGGTGATGGAAGAATATTACCTCCTTGGATGACCCTTTTTGCTCATCACAGATTATGACCCTTTAAAGTGGATAAATACAAGAAAAGATGTATAAGCCAGGACCATGTGGTGGTACCTGGCACTCCAGCCCTTCACTTTTCGGGTTAAACACAGAGTGGGCAAACACCTAAATGCTGATTTCTTTTCCAGGAGGGAGGGGAATTGTGTCCACTCTGAGGCGCAGGTGTATGACAGGCTGAAGGGGGTCTGCTCTGTAATTTGACCTCCCGACAGTAGGGGGGGCTGAGCCAGCTGAGGGTTTCTCTTACTAGGAGTTACTGGACGGTGATATCTATCACACTTAGACGGCACCATCTTGGTGAGGGAAGACAGCACGAGTGTGCAGGTCTCCACTACTCCATTCAGCCAGTAGTAGGAACACCTGACAGCTAGGGGATTGGTGTTTGGCTGAGTGCAGGGACTATGTACTAAAGGGAGCGTGCTGTTTCATTGTTCTCAGTGTTGGGGCGAAAAGCAGGAGATAGTATTGCATATGTGAGGAGCGTGATAAGGGTGCTGTTTTTACATTTGTGTTTACATTCTACAGAATGAACCCAGGAGGCAGACCTGTGTGCCGGGATTACAGGGGGATTGGGATCCTTCCTACACCACAGGATTATTTCAGGACACGACTGGATATTTTTGTTTGTTGTGGGATTTGAGCACCACCACCTGCCCTCACCTAACCCCACTTGTAAACATTGTAAAATAAATAGTTTGCATCATGTGGCTGCTCCCAAATAGTACCAATTATCTAATTTGGGAACAGCCACAGTCTCACATGTATTTGGCAGGGATAGGTATTAACCCTATCCCTGCCAACCACCACCACAAACACATAAACAACACTTATTTACAGGCAGGCTCTTCCCTGCCACAGGGATCATTTTCCAATCTTGCTCAACAAGACTTGCTCAACATGCATTGTGAAATAATCTATTCTTAATTCTGATTTCCTTTCAGGATGGAGTAAATGACGATACGACAAGTATATCAATTGCTTAACTAAACTTATTTTTTGACAATTTTTTATTTCTAACAAACCAGTTGTCAAAACTATGTACACATTAAAAGACTATTACTTGTTACTTGTAGCACTATTCCTCATTACTTGTAGCGCAAGAATAAGGGACTTGTACTTCACGAATAGATTACACAATAAAGAGATACATCTTCACAATCAAAAACCTTGTTAAATAAGCATTAAAGCACTGATTGGTCACTATCAGAGAACTTGTACGAATATGACGTCATCAAGTATGAGTCCACCCTACTACAAATATTCAAATTAAAGAAATGATGTAAACTTAAGGTAAATGATTTGTGAATATGGCCTTTCATTACCAGAATGCTTTAAACTTCATCATAAAGTATTACCTGTCCTCTGCTGGACAAAAGACTGCCTGCCAAGTCTCCATATCAGTTGGGATCCCTGCAGGTTTCTGTATCTCTCCATCTTGATGTATGCCTTGCTTTACTTCTCTACCCATCACTTTGTCAACATTCTGTAATTGCCGTATCCATGTGATGCCTGTTCCTCTTTTAATGCAACTAGCCCATTACAATGCATTTCAAAATCTAAGCTTCTCCACATACAACAAAAATAATTAAAGTGATAGATCTTTTCCTTTTAAATAAGAAAGAGCCCTGGTACAATGGAAGTGCAATAACACTTATGACACAATGAGAATTATTCTTAACAAAAGTCCTTATCTTATATTAAAATATAAACATCTGTATATATGAAAAAGTGGCTGTAAATTCAAAGTTTATCATTTCATCCATTGTGAAGGGGAATTCAGCTTTGCATCTGTACTGCACATTTTATCGAGGCATATTTATTTATGATTGCAATTCTTTTGTTTGATTCCAAGAAGTGAAACACTTTATGGCTTAAGAGCAAAGCACCAGTATGGAAAACATCTTTTTTTTAAATTGTTTACAAAAAAAGAAGATTATTATCATTGTCTTGTGGGCTGCAGAACATATATATATATATATATATATATATATATATATATATATATATATTAGATACAGAACAAAGGCAGTGAACTTGAACTAAAACTGCTAACACATAAAACTGTACATTTCATTCTTTGCAAAGTTGTATTAATCTATTTTAGAATAAAAAGTTCACCAGTTAATGCAAAAGTAATGTAGTTGTATTGTGATTAGAATTGATTTTGATCAACAGCGTATTATTAGTTGATGTGAGTGGGGTGGGCGGGCAGGTCATAGGACATTATTATTACACTCCAAAATAATTATGTTATATACGCTCACGTTCCTCCTTCCAAACACAAGCGCGCTGGCCTCCCCGGGTGGTGGGGAGCCGAGCAGCACGTAGTCTCCCTCTAGCGGTGGAGGAGGGAGCAGCAGGTAGTCTCCCTCTGGCCGTGGAGGTGGGAGCAGCAGGTAGTCTCCCTCTGGCAGTGGAGGTGGGAGCAGCAGGTAGTCTCCCTCTGGCGGTGGAGGAGGGAGCAGCAGGTAGTCTCCCTCTGGCCGTGGAGGTGGGAGCAGCAGGTAGTCTCCCTCTGGCCGTGGAGGTGGGAGCAGCAGGTAGTCTCCCTCTGGCCGTGGAGGTGGGAGCAGCAGGTAGTCTCCCTGTGTCTCTGGAGACTGGTGCGGCTCTCCCTCAGTTGCTGGAGACTGGTGTGGCTCTCCCTCGGTCACTGGAGACTGGTGCGGCTCTCCCTCAGTTGCTGGAGACTGGTGTGGCTCTCCCTCGGTCACTGGAGACTTGGGCTTGTGTTTTCCCTTCTTGGGCTGTGGACCCTCTTCTCGGTGCTGGACACTCGGGCTCCCCCCTTCTGGGTGCTGGGCGGTTGGGCGCGCCCCCCTTCTGGGCGCTATCCCATCCCAGACCAGACAGCTGACAGAGACACACAGGTACTGCTTTTTATTGAAACAAAAATAAATAAAAATGGTTGAAAAAATACTGCTCACATGGCAAAAATAAAAGTTCAAACAAAAACAAATCTCGAACACAAACTGACACCAACAAGTACCATGCTGGTGCTTCCCAACAAGAATAGCAATTGCTTTCTTTTCTTTTTACTTTTGTTTTAGAATATCTTTCCGCTCGCTCACGTTCCTCCTTCCAAACGCCCACCCCAAACACAGAAAAACACAGGTTATATACATGTGCACCTAACAATAATTACAACACTAAAAAAATAATTCAATAAATGGCTCCAGCCACATTCTTTCACATCCCTGCCAACCACCACCAACACACAAACCGCACAATGCATTTAAATACAACAAATCATAATATATTCTCCTGTTCCTAATAAACACCAAACATACAGTACTTGGAATACCTTCACCCGTGCTAAATAAACATAAATAAACATGCTAAATAAACGTGCTAAATAACATAGGAGGCTGTGTGGTCCAGTGGTTAAAGAGATGGGCTTGTAACCAGGAGATCCCCGGTTCAAATCCCACCTCAGCCACTGACTCATTGTGTGACCCTGAGCAAGTCACTTAACCTCCTTGTGCTCCGTCTTTCGGGTGAGACGTAATTGTAAGTGACTCTGCAGCTGATGCATAGTTCACACACCCTAGTCTCTGTAATGCGCCTTGGATAAAGGCGTCTGCTAAATAAACTAATAATAATAATAACACAACACATTTCATTTACATGCCAGTTGCCATCAAAATGACAAGATTGTGAAAAGGGCCCACACATTTATGCCCCATTCGCCCTGTAACATCTAAATCAAAGAGGCTCTTTGAGTCTACACTAGATTTGTTTGTAAAGCACAGTCATTTACTCTTATTTAATCTAAATGGCTAAAGTGTTTATACAGTTGGTCTTTCTTTCACCACCTGACTTTACTCAATGTTATTACCCCTAAGTAATACAGCAAAACAAATATGGTTAATAACAAAATGGTGATGACTTTTAACACAAAATGTTACAATGATTTAAGTACAATACAGTTTATAAACCAAAGAGGAATGTGTTGTTTATTTGTTGTTCACACTAGGATAAAGTGTTATGAGGAAACATCACATTATTAAGAGTTTCTTTATTACTGTAATATGAGCAAATCTGATTCCTTTTAATGGCATGCCAAACTCAATGCAATATTAATAACAATTACACAGAAAAATATTTAATTCAGTCTGTTTGTCAAAGAACGTGTGCAACCTGCATATTTGTTTAAACATTTTATCATACTGTGATAATAGTTTACAGCTGGTAAATATATGGATTCTTTTGTATCTTAGCATTTCCTTGTAAGCATATCATTAAAATAAATAGCAGCATTTGTCATCCACAGACCAGTTAGAGGCAAGTCAGCAACTCTGGAAATGCAACAGTCAATTAGACTACAAAATAGTTATTTTAAACCCTATTATGTTGCAATTGCCCATACAATTTCAGTAACACTAAACGAATTTTTTAACTGTGGTCTTAGGGCAGTGTAACTTACTGTTCAAACATCTGTTTATTACTACTGACTGAATTTGCCAGAATGTTCTTTTACCAGCCATTGTGTGCTGGCAGTCAGGCATTGGGAGTCTAAGTAAGGGACCCTGATGGATGGCACTCAGCAAACAAGACCACCAATAGAACAGTGTGTGTACATTCCACTTGTGCAATCTACAAGTGCCACAGCCTAACGACTCTGGTTCTGTCTCTTCCAAATGTCAACATGCACTTCGGAAAAGAATTCTGAACAGTAAAAGATGGCAGCTTTACTCTGCAATAGATGAGAAAGATCTTCTCAGCATCATGTATCAGAGCATGTTCTGGGTCAGCCACTGGGACTGTGACATACTGAAATGGGACATTGAATCAGGCCATTGCTGACAGTTTTCTCCTCAGCATACTTTTGGTAAAAATAAAAAGGAAGATTCCTGATCATGGCACTCATTTTACAGTACAATGATGTAAGTAAGTATGTAAGCAATAACCCACGACAGGGTATGCAGTAGGACAATAGTTACTCCATTGCCCCCAAAACTGCCTTCAAGCAGCAAGGAGACACAGTAAGAAGTGTCTTACCGCACTCACCTTATTGTTATTGTGAAAATAGCTTTAATTACATGATTAAATTTTTTTTTTTTTCAATCCTGAAAGTGGAGGAAACCAGTTTTCCCTCACAGCAGAAGCGTACATCAGATTACAATAGTTTAAAGGTTTGTCACCAGTGCTGAGTTGACAGAAACTTGTCATACCTGTATAGTGTTTGTAACACACAACTTCAGGGCATAGGCCTTGTCAATTGCTGCCAAATCTTTATTAAATGAAGCAGAGGAAAATGCAGACAAACTCAATTTCTTGGTCTTAAAAGCAGTAGTGCAGAGCCTAGAGTTATCACTCTTTACTAAGACCATTGCCGCATGTAAAAATGGAAATGACGGCAGTTGCACCCCGTTAATTTTCTAGCAAGTGCATCTGTGACATGTTCACCTGGATTGCCTTCCCAGATAAAGACTGCATCCCAGTGGTGTTGTCGAGGGTATACACAGGTACGCGGCGTTTAACCACTTTTAATTTGGGCAATATAGCGTTTACCCACTTCTCATATAAGGGATACAGAGTTTACTCACTTCTACTCTTCTGTGATATGCAAATCCTGGGTAAAAGACAAGATATTTTAACTGTGAGCATCTGTGCTGTGTTGCTGCGCATGAGACAGCTGAGAGCTCTCAGTCAGAGCTGCGGTGCGAGCAGGGGGGCGTGGCCACTGGACTGAGTGTTCTGTGATTGGTTGTTTATGTTCTGTTAATGTTCTTTTAGGCACACTGGACCTGCAGAACAGTGCTAGTAGCCTTCATCCTTGCCCGCAAAAGGGGGGAGGGGGAGGGGGAGTGGGGGGGGGCTCTGGTTGGCTGAGGTCCAGTAGCAATGTATCTGTTCATGTTTATCTGTTCAACTGGGGTTTACCCACTTTTTTTTTTATTTACCACTACAGCACTGCTGCATCCTAATGTATAAGACACTTAGAAACTGTGGATTACAGAGGCGGCTAGCCTATATTTTGTCACTGCAGGGCATATATCGAAAAGCTTTGATCCATGGCTGGGTTACATATCCTATCTTAAATGCATAACTAGCTGTAAAGCATTGTGAAATCACAGAGAAGTATGGCAAATCATAGAGAGGTACTGAATGGTAAGGCATTATAAAAAAATACTTTTTTTCAAAATTGGTAGGAGGTATGACAAGAACAGGAGCTTGAAAGAGAATTCTGCTGCATATTATATAATCCATGAAGACACTACTTAGTTTGGAAGATAAATATTTTAACAAATGTACGTTTGCCTCATAGTATAAGAAAATATATTGTTTAACTGAAATATATACATAAACCCACAACTGCTGGTTCTAGATAATTATCTGCAGCCATTTTTGCACGCTGTTTCAGAGTTATTTCTGAAAACCTTAAAAATCATTCAAAGTCCATAAATAAACCTGTAGTCAAACCACCAGAATTTACTAGTTCAGACACATGCAGACAAACAGGTTCATAGACAAACAATGTGACAAATCCCCACAGTACAATTACTTCTGAACAGAAGTACCTTTATGATAAGAATGTTTTTCTGTTTTTAAACACAGAGATAGGATCTCCTGCTCATGAATATATTAATGTGTTTTCAGGGACATGTAACTGATTCCAAATATCTTTGTGAGTTATACGAAGCATGAATGAAATGGCTAGTTTTATCTGATGTTTTATGTAAACATGTGCTTAGCAAGTACTTCTTAAAGATCAGCAGTTTAAGGCTTACAAAATGGACTTGCTAGGATGACCACTGAGAGTGCCTCATAGATCCAGTGTTGTCACATACTGAAATAAATGAATGCGTATTTATGAAAACTACGCAATGGAAATACATGTTTTTCTGTACTAACAGGCACAATGTACACCTTTTCACTGAGTATAACTAATATGCAGTATAATGGAGTTTCCATTTCAGGTTTGAAATCAGATCTCTAAAATCAAGCAACCGTGTGATGTGTTCATTGACAATGTCTCTTATAGAAACATTTTATATTGTACGTTTTTTTTTCTTTCTGTTATGGGAAACAATTCATCTCAGCTTGACTTCTGAACACAAAGTATGAGGCAGTGACCAATAAAAAAAAATAAAAAAATAAGTGATTTTCTTTTCAGCTGAAAGTATAAAACAAAAGAAAAACAAACAAACAAAAACCTCACAGTTGGAACTAAACTCTCATAGCTCAATTGTAATGTAGTTTATTAGTGTCCACTGCCCACTGTTAATCACACATATAAAAACTACAAATCCCATGCCCAGCCAATTTCACTGATTTATCAGTGTGATGGCTACTCGTTTCCAGTTGTTTGAAAACTTGTCAAACCAAGATGAGGAAAAAAAAAAATTATTTTCATGTGGCTGGAGAGGTTTCAAAAGAATTCAGATATGTCGGCATCTTTACAAGAAATGAGCAATGAAGGAAGGGGCGCAACAGGATTAAAAACTGTATGTATGTAGGTGATACCAATGTTTTCCAATTTAGAAAAATACACAGTTCGCTTCTAGTTTAAATTAAATATGACGAAAAATAAAATAACACTAATATAATTAGCCTTATTAGAAAGTTAAACATTTGATTTGGCGGTTGAATTTTCTTTCGAGCTCAACACTATGGTTACTGCTGAGTACATCATTACATACTGCATATAAAAAAGTTTAAAAAAAAGTGTCTTAGAAGGAAAGTTAAAAGCTATTGATTGAGTCAAAAGTGAGGCTAAACAACTAGTTGTTGTTCATGATTTAAAAGTTGGCAAATGCAAATCAATTGTGAGAGGATGGATAAAAGCGTTTTGCCCCAAACTAACTGGAAGTAACCCGTTGTACACTGCCTGACTGACTAACAAGTAAGTCACAGGTTTTATTTATTTGTATTTATTATAATAGGCAGTGCTTAATTTGTAAAGAAAGAGGTGCCGGGACGCAAGCAATGACAATAATACCGTCCTTAAGAACCGCACATTCAGAATCATAACACGTTTATTTGAAAGAGTATTGTACGTACTAGTGTTAGATGTTTACATTCACATATTCTACATCATATACAAAGTAGTAGTGCATGCAGAAAAATTAATCAAAGGCAACCGCAGGACATATAATAAATAAATAAAGAAAAATCCTGTATACATGTTTTGTTATGGTTTTGCCTTTAAATGGTTTAAAAAACAAACAAATTAAAAGGCATTCAGAGGACTCCAGAAGGACGACATTGATTTAAAAAAAAAATAATAAGCACCCCAACATGAACATTGGTTTGACCCACTGTCTGGACTATTATCAGTGATGTGTATGCAACAGAAGCCGCTGGTAGATTACAAAAATGATTAATTAAACTTAAGCTAGGTAGTTGTTATCTTAGAATGTTTTTATTCTCTATTAAATTATATTCATTGAAAAAGGCAAGAGAGAACCAGATTGTTATGATTTTCTATTGTTTTGGTTTAATATAATATAGCAGGCCAATGTTCCTATTGAAGTAGGCTACAATATATATTTTTTCATTACAAAGTTGTCGTTGTTCTTTGTTGAAATTAATGTTCAGCTTTCATATTTTGTTGTGTACTACTCATTTAATCAAAACAAGTAGTGTAAGAAGTTGCTTGTATCGTTCATGACGATTTTCAAATCAAGTAAGCTTATTTGTGTATAAAGAAAAATGACAACAGAGTTGCAGCCAGTGTCATCTTACTTAAAGGCACTGAAGCTGAAATCATAAAGTAATTTAAAGCAAGCTACAAACGTGGCAGCGGACTGTCTCTCTTTAGCGTGCACACAAGAACTTGCAGACTGTGTTGAGAATTTAAAAAGAAAGCATTTTATGAGATTTTTTAACTAGAAGTACTGGGAATATGACTCTGCACGCCCAGAGGTTCTGGGGCTGTGCCCTGGTAAGCCCCAGCACAAATGAAGCACTGATAATAGGTAACGATAGGTTACAGATGTAACCCTGGTTCCCTGAAAGAGAAGATGACTGCCAATTTGCATACTTTTGGGATATGCCTGCTTGTCAGGTACTCGCTGAGCATTTTATATCAAAGCTGCCGATACTGATACTCTGTTTTCTTCGTCCCAAATGTGCATACAGGAACTGTGCACGGACAGTGCCTGTAGCTCACTGACCTGCTTAGCGGAGGTGATAGCTAACAGAAAGGCTGTCTTCATAGAGATATATTTCAGCTCTATGGTATCTATAGGCTCAAACAGGGCCTTCATGAGAGCCTGCAGTACAACGTCTAGACTCCATTCGGGAGGATGTCCTTTATAAGAGGTTGTAGCTGCCGAGCACCCTTTAAAATTGGGTCGCCAGAATTTGAGCGCCCGGGGATACTGAGTCTATGGGAACATGGCAAGCAGATATGGCTGCTAGGTACACTTTCAACGTAGAGGGAGATTTACCTTTAACTGTAAAATAACTGCTATAGGGCAATACACAGGATCATGGCCTCTGGCCATGCACAGGTTTTGAAAATATTTCCACTTATAGGCATACAACACTCTTGTGGAAGAAGCCCTGGTGTTCTGCAGTGCAGTAAGTACTATGTCGGAGAGCCCTAGGGCGGACAGACGGCCTCGTTCAGGGGCCAGACCCACAGCTGGAGTCTGCCTGGTTCTGGGTGCCAGGGGATGCCTTTCGCCTGGCTGAGGAGATCCTGCTGAGCGGGATCTCCCAGGGCTGGTCCTACAGCAGCTGGCAGAGGTTCGAAAACCAGGTTCTCCTGGGCCATCTGGAGGCCACCAGGAGAACTGTCGCATCCTCTCTCCTGACCTTCTCGAGGAAAGCAGGGAGCAGCGGTATAGGCGGGAAAGCGTATAAAGGTGCTTTGGGCCATTCGTGCGCTAGGGTGTCGACGCCTAGTGGACCTCCGCAGCTGCGGAGAGAGAACCACGGGGCAATGGGTCGTCTGCCGTGGCAAAGAGGTCAACCTGGGTTACCCGGCGATTCCCAAATGCGCGGCACCACCTGAGGGTGCAGTCGCCATTCTGACGGGTGAGGACCCTCCCGGGAGATGTACAGCCCGGAGGGACAAGAGGTGCCTCTGTGCCCAGATCAGCAGCCGAAAGGCTATGCGGTGTAACCCCAAGGACTGAAGCCCTCCCTGGTGGTTCATGTACACAACCACTGACATGCTGTCCGTGTGGATAAGGACATGTTTGCTGCGAAGCACAGGGAGGAAATGTTGCAGAGCGAGGTGGGCTGCTGTCAGCTCTAGTGCATTTATGTGCAGGGACGCCCAGCGGCCCGGTCTCCTCTGCCTGCCCAGACCACCCCCCAACCGGAGTTGGATGCGTCTGTCGTCACCACTTGACGGTTTAAATGACTCCCATCCTACGCCCGCTCCAGGTGAGACGGGCTTGCCTCCACCAGCGCAGTGCTGTCCAGCACAGACGAGACACTGTCAGCCGACGGTGTCTGACGTGCTTGGGGTGTATCCGAACGGCATTGAGCCACGCTGCGGCCATCAGATCCAGTATTTTCTGGCACAACACTAAATGCACTGTGAACCCTGGTTGAAACAGGGCCAGGCAGTCGTCCAACAGGTAGGCTCACATTGTCAGGGAATCCAGCCAGAGACCCAAATAGACCGTTGAGGGTGAGACCCAGCCTCGACAGATGCTCCATCACAATCGCTGTGTGGGCCACTGCTCCTTCCTGGGACTGGGAACAAATCAGCCAGTCGTCCAGGTAATTCATCACACTGATCCCTTGGGAGCTTGGATGGCATCCATGCACTTTGAAAATGTGCGGGGTGCGAAGGAGAGGCCGAATGGCAGCACAGAGAACTCGAAGACACTCCCCAGCGCAAAAAGAGCAAGCTGTTGTGTTGTCTTTTTTTTAACTGTAACAGTAAATACAATAGTAATCGGTGGCCTGTAAGGGCTTTGGCTACACACCAAGTGGGCGTACTGAAGTAGCCCAGAGCGCTTGAGTCAGCAGTGGCTGCAGAGCGAGGCTGGACTCGCTGGAGGGTCGTGTTCTCCCTTCTCTTTTTTTTTAGCTGCAAGAAGCAGAGGAAATTATAGTAAGAACATGCAGCAAGGTTAGAAGCAGACTACAATCGCCGCGCAATATAGGCTGATGAAGAAAGATTTTTTTTTGTTTATAAGAAACACAGTTGCGTAATGTTAGCTCAGCCTTCAGATGCCGAGTTTCTGATTCCTGGGAAGTGGCAAGCCTACTTCCAGCAAATAATTGCAACTCACAAAAACTCAAAGAAGGAGCTCTAAAGAGTCAATCACAACTGGAAAAAGGGTTAGAGTAATACTCACCACCTTACCTACATGTCTGTGAAAGGCAAAAGAGGCTGAGATCTCCGCTCAGTGACTATTTATTACCTCGGTGAGGTGGGACCTGTTTATAATATCTCAGGCCCACGATAAAACGAGTTTGATTGTATAGTATTTCTGATTTTTTTTCTTCTGTGGGTCTCGCTATATTGCAGCACTCGATATATTGTGGTTTTATATAGGACACCCCCGCTGCGTCATATATGCGAGTGTGTGGTGTATTTTCTAGACCTCTGCAACTTGGCAGGTAATCTGAGCCCTCCCCCCCCTAAGGAAAATCCTGGTTGTGCCCCTGAATGAAATTATGTCAAAAGATGAAAGTGAGCAGGGAACTTCGAGAAGGGCTATGTTAGTTACAGTGTGTTCACAGTTGTAGTTGCAAAAGAACATACAAGTTCAACCAACAGTGGCTAAAAGATTTTCCCTGGCTTAAGTCTGACAATGTTAAAAAAATCCATGGTTTCCACGTTTTGTCAGGATGCAGGGGAACTGATGGCAGACAAGACTACATTTTTAACAGGGAATCAGAAGTTCAAACGTGAAAATATATTAAAACACAGTGCTTCAAAACGGCACGCAATGTGCGGAGAGGCACACATCCAGAAAGGTCAGCCAGACCATCCCGCTACCATAAACAAGCAAGAAGCACATTCTGAGGAAGATGCTATCAGGCAGTTAATTATTTGCTGGAAAAAAAGTTGTCCATTATAATTTTGTTGATGCAAAAGTATTGAACTGCACAAGTGTTATGTAAGAAAGGAAGGGAAAAAAAGAGTTTTAGCTATTCAACAATAAATTTGAGCAAAATTGTATTTTTTTGTGCCCCTAAATTTTTCAGGGTGCCTACATTTCTTAACTTAGGCGCACATGTGCCTAAAAAAAAGTTAGCATAGAGCCCTGCCTACATCAGGTTTCAAGACTCATGAAAAATGCTGGTAAGTTTCTGTTTTATATCCTTTGCTTAATATTAAAAATGCTTTAATTGTTTGTTACGTTTTTGTTGTGGTTGTTTTGTTTTATTATTGCTATCTTACTTAATGAACAATAGTATATTAAATCCTGCTAATAATTGTTGCTCTTAGCTTTCTAATGGATCGCAAGTGTTTGGTGTATTGGCCATCACTGCCTGAAAGTATACAATGGTCTTTGAAAATATGTGCATCTCCTTTAATTGTAATTCATTGACACAAATGTCTTCCAGAAACTAAATATAAAATGTGCAGCTCATAATTTTATTGCTAAGTTAGTTATTCACTTTTTACCAACATTTTCAATAAAGTTGAATGGTAATAGCAATATATAATAGCTGTGAATCTTTTTGATATCATAAAAGGGAAGGCATCATGATCTACCCAGTTTTTCATAAAAGTCTTAATTCCATAATGTCTTCCAATGTATTAGCAAAATAAGACGTCCATGTCTGTAAATCCTCCATGTTTTCTCACCACCTCTATCTAAGGGGGTTACTGTACGTACGCTAGCTCCCTGGATGAGAGCACCCCAGATGAAATAAAAAGATGTGGAAGTTAAATGCTATTGATTGATACTTACGTGAGGTAGGACAGCTTTCTTCTGTTGAAATCAACATTCTAATGAATGGATTGATTGAATACCTACCAATAAATACTACTTATAGACAATTCTGAGTGTGAGTAACGAGTTTCTGCACACCCCTTGGTAATCCCCATGTTTTGCTATTTTTTCATAGACTCGAATATTCTGCACAACACTCATTAATTGTTGTTGTGTTTCCGGGTCAGCCCATACGAACAACAAACATTTTGTCTCCTCACTTTCCCACATGCCACCACAATTTTGTTTGACTGCAGCCCTTTATTATTATTATTTATTTCTTAGCAGACTCCCTTATCCAGGGCGACTTACAATCGTAAGCAAATACATTTCAAGTATCACAGTACAAGTAATAATACAATTAAGAGCAAGATAAATACAATGACTTTGGTTCAAGCAAGTACAAGTGTGACAAAATACAATTCAATAATACAGCAGGTAAGTGTCAGTGATAGTTACATCAGGATATGATTAAATACAAAATACTACAGATTAAACACTTGGCAGATTACAGTACTCTGAAGTACTGGATTAAATGCAGTAAAATAGGGGGCAGATAAGAGCAAGTAAAGCGCATTTAAGGAAGCCCTTGTAAAGGGTTAAATGTTTTTCTGTTCCCTTGTCGGCTTCCTATAAAAGTACATTCCTCCCTACTGTGTGATGACGTAGTTCCTTTATCAGCAGTCTGTACACATGGGGTACGATAAAGCAAAGCAGGTCAGAAAAAACTGTCCACGGCCGGCAGTGGAAACGAGGCATCCGGTGATCATGTTTTCTTTGTTCTGCAGATATCTGTAGCATAACCAAAAGTGTTGCTTCACTTAAGTTCAAATTTCACTTGGCATCATAAACAGGTTTCATTAGATGGTATGAACTGATTTTGATTTGCATTATCTCATTAAAGAGCTAGTGTCATAATTTATCATCTGTAGGGATGTACGGTCATTGGTTTTTTCATTAAGAATAATTTTACCTTACCTAAAAAAGTTATTGCTGTGTTTTTCTTTTGTGTTATTTCTGCAGGTTGACTTGAGCTATCATTTTGTTCCTTTTTGTATTTCAAGATGGATATAAAAAGCACTAGGATAGAAGTATATCTGAACATAGGACCAATATTTAGACAATAGTTTGCATCGTAGCTGTACAAATTTAAATATAGAAACCTACCCTAATAGAGTAGTCTCCCCGTATAGGAACACCTCTTAAGAGAACACTAAAGGGAACACCCTTGTGGTTAAACAAATGTTTCCCATTGTAAATGCTCTGGCTAAAGGAACAGGAATTGATAGTGATTCATTCACAACGGATACAATACTGTTTTGTAAAAAAGCGACTTGTCACCGCGAGAGTGAAAAACACTGATTGGTTTATTAAATCTTTCCAGAAGCGCCATCATATCATTGAATTGTTTTGTATTCTAATTTCCACTAGTGCACCTCATTCCTACAAAATGGCATGTAAACAAACAGCAAAATGCCCACAGTTTCTCTTGCCACACAAAGTTGGAAATTGTTCGAGCTCTTGAAAAAAACCTGAATCAGACACAAGTCGCCGAACAATTTGGTGTTTTCCGTTCTGGTGAGTTGCTTCACCGTTCTGTTAAATAATGTACACATCTTGTATATTGCTGCTGCATTTTGTAATGTGTGTAGGGGAGGGTGCTGTGTTAATTTAGTTGGACAGTTAGTTTATTAACAATTAATTAACCCTAATTATTTTTGCCTCTGCCATCGTGATAAAATTGTGATACACCCTCCCAGCTAATTTCATAGTGCACAGCGATTTAAGCTTTTTGACCGTGTTGTTTTGCTTTAGTTTTATTAACGTTAGTTTGTCTGGTACTTTATTGTTATAGTTTATTAACATAAACTTGCCTATTGTTTTGCTTTTACTTATGCAGTTCATTTCATATGTTGATGCACGTACATCATGACAAGTAATACATATGTATTTATTTATTTATTTATTGATTCATATTGTGTCTGGTGGGTAGGGTAAGGATTGCTGGTCTTGAAAACAATACTAAGCAAATATAGCTCCAATTAATGTGCTCAAATAAATGAAATGATCCGTTCATCAGAATACAACAAAAACACACTTTTAAGGTGTTAGCTCAGTTCTTTCGAACACTGGTCATGTTACAGCACTATTGTACTTGCTGGGCTTTCTTCTTCAGAGATGCATAAACCCAACTCCTGTTCTTTGAATAGATGCATGAATATTCCCTGCTGTCAGTTTTTTGAGCTTACTTCATTGAGTGACAACCTTATTAAACCCTTACATTAGCAGAGGTTAGTGCCCTACAATTTTTCTTCTATTGTGCAATAAATTGACTTGCCAGTCAGACTAATAAGGAGTCAGCACTAAGGTGAGGTGGAAGACCTGGGGGAATGTTTAAACATACATTATGAGGTTAGTTTTTTCTTTTTTTTTTCTCTCTCTCTCTCTCTCTCAGAAAATTGCAGGATAACTACATGGTCACTAAAATTAGGACTATATTTAGTTTTATTTATCTAAACTAATCCTAATCCTAACCCTAACCCTTAGCAGGCAGTAGCAAGAAACACAGCAAATTACAGGTCATGATAATTACTCTGTAGTTCCTATTACTGAACCTGCTTATTGTCAACTTAATATAAAGCGTGACCCATTTTTAGATCACCCATACTATAGATGACACATCTTGATACGATAACACCCAATTAAGCCCTCACAATTCAGTAACAGTCTATAATAAACCAATGATGCAACCTTTTAAACTGGAATACAAATAGTTTCCCATCATTTGCCTCATAAAAACTGAATCCAAAAGCCTTCATGAGAAAACCTTTATTTACTTTCACTTTGAGAATACAATAGTTCTAAATTGCTACACAACATAACTGAAAACATAGCTCCCATACCTGAACATCAATTCAATTGATCTGAACTATGACAGATATAAACACACATGCTTTAAATCACTAAATAGGTCCCTCCCTGTCATTTTATATTTTTTATTTTGTATATATTTTTTACGAACAGAAATGCACTAAAGAGGCTCACATGCACTGTTAAATGTTTGATTTTCATATCTTGGTGAACAAATTACGCCTCTGTTTCGATCAATTGAGGAGATCCCATTCCCACTGTACTTTACAGTGGACTCATCATATCACGTTCAACAATGTATCAAGCAGATTGTGTTTAATTGCTCAGGTTCTTGGTACTCTCTTCCCTGTTTTTGCATTCTCTTTTGTACTTAAAAGAATAGGCTCCAAGAGAACACTGCATGCCAGTGTTGTCAAAGCCCCCTTGTTGTAACAGGATATTAAATTCTCTCTCAGCCTGTTTATTTTCAAAGAACACTCGTCTGTTGCTTGCAAAAGGTATTATATTACAGCAACAAGAGTCCTAAATTACTTTAGCATCTTTGCAATGAGGATTTTAACTAACTTGTCTAATCATTGAGATGCTTGGACAAAGGAGTTTTATTGTTTTGTTCAACAAAATGCAAGAAAGGAAATGTACAGAATCCCTAAAGGGACATGGTGTGAATTAAAAAATAAGGCTAGTATCTCGTGAGCATGGGTTACTGCTTAATACTTGTAAAAGATTGTGGTAGCCTCATTTGATTTTATCTTCATTTGTAATTTCTCTCTGTAATACTGTCATTTTTGTAGTTGAGCCCTTATTTTGCGTTGCTGTCTGAGGATAAAACCAGAACATGTACTGCTCGGAATGTCGGTTGTACTGTACGGAGAAATGAAAAACAGTTTGTGCAAGGAACAAACAACTGGAACTAGAAAGTGTCAAAGATCATGAGCTTTCAAAGTGCCATCAATGTTGCATGGGGATTTCTTCAGCAAAGACAGCCCCCATGTGCTCCACAGAAGCAGAAAAGGCTTTAGCTTCACTTAAAGTTGCAAACCTTGGAAAGCTCAAAATAATGTTTCGTACTGTCCACGCAATTGGAAAGAAGGGGAGACCTTTCTCTGATTTTGTCTGGATGTGTGATTTAAGTATTGCGTTTTTAATCATTTCTGTACTTGTAGGCCTACTGCACAATAAAAATGAATTTGCATTCAGTATTGAAAAAGGATTCAGGATTTACATCCTATTGTTTAACCAGTGAAGTTTTAAAAATTTTATTATGAAGCAGTCCTGTTTTATTACAGCTATTTTATCCTAGTGAGTATTAAATTGCAAGGCAAGGTAGAGAGATAGAGAGATTTAAAGCACAGCCTGAATTGAATATGTTTTATATTGTAGTACCAAGTATTGTACAGTATTATGGTGTGACTGTGGTATTAAGTACCACACAGGCTGTCACTCACTGGCTTGTTCGCACCACTTAACTTTGAAGACACCATCACACTGACTGCGTTCACTTTGTAGCATACTTTCGCAGATTGAGGAAAGTATGCGCGACGTGTATGCACCCACTGTCTTCGATACTTAGCGTCCCACCCACTTCAGCCACGTAACCACGCAGCCATGCACCCACCCATACATATTTTTAAAATGTTTCTATTATTTGTTTGTTTAGCAGACGCACAAGATGGGTTTTCCCACTTACTCACAGCCCTTGATCATATATATATATATATATATTATATATATATATATATATAAACATCAACTTAAAAATCCACAGGTATTCAAAATGTTTGTATAAAAGCAGTTTAGAGCAAACAAAAATGTACGCCGTCACAGAACTCATTGCAAAAACTTTAAAACAATATTTAAGAAAAACGAGTTACATTTCCGTTTAAACATTCCATGATAAAAGTGAAGCCGTTGTAGACACTTGTGTATCTTCATCAACCAAACTAAAAGCTCCCTCTGGTGCTAACCAGCTGCCTCTCAGTCTACTCTGAAAAAAAAAAAAGATATCTGCATTCGCTGTCAGTCAGAAATATCTGACTACAAAGGCAGTTAACAACTAGTTAAAATCTCGATGGCGACTGACTCCAGTGAAATTCTCCGACTTACGGCGACGACTTGTGGGTCTAGTTTCATGCATCCCTACTGAAACATAAGAAGACATCAATGTACAAAACTTCCGTTTTTATTGGATTGATTTGGGTAACATCATTATGGATGGCATATGGATGGCTCGGAAACCTTGGTGTGCAGCAGTGGTCTTGAAGTATTGTTGGTTTGTGGAGAATCCATTTAGAAGTTTCAGTGAAGAGACTGGGATTTGAAGACTTTTCTGCTTCTGTTGTGGGGTTCTGGGGTTTACCACTGTGTAAACCCATGGCATTGAAAAATGGGGTGCGTTTTCCAGAATGAAGGGAATTAATCCTTTCTTGAGTTAGATGCCACTTTAGATGGCCTATGACTGTGCTTTGAGTGGCTTGTTTAAGATGACATCACTAGGAAGCTGGTGTAATTAGTGAAGTTCAATGTGATGGTCTGCTGGAGCCATGATGCCAGTCAGTAGACAGGTGCAGAAGGGTTGCGACAAAAATAGGGCCGAGATGGTTACCAGCTGTGAATGAGAATGAGCAACACCTGCATCACCGCTAGATAAATAAGCCAGCTGCTCACTAGATCTTACCACTGATGTGTTATTGTGGAACAAGCTAGCCTAGAGTTCACTGAATAATATCTAGAAAGCTTACATCGAACACACAGAAAGTTTTGTTTGCACACTTTATAAGTATGCTTTTCCTGGTACAAATATCACTCTTGCTGAAGTTATAATTATGCCAGGATGAGCAATGATCCTTGCAAGTCATTTTTCCAGCCTTAGGAAGGCATTAATAACATACGTTTGAATAACTTTGAGAAAGTGATGAAAGACAAGTTTAACAGAGTCTGACTAATGAAGAGATGGTGCAGAACACTGTCAGATAAAAGTTGATACTTATGATGCATACAACTGAAAGATTTGCCTTTATGTATACTGTATACCACAGCCTCTATATTATACAGTGCCGTGAAAAAGTATTTGCCCCCTGTCTGATTTTCTGCATTTTTGCACATTATTCACATTGTATTTGGTCAGATTTTATTGTGAGTTGTAGTAGTATATAGAGGGAAAAAATTACACCAAAGTTTGGTGCTTCTTTCATTTGTTTGGTGTGCAAGGTAATCAAACATGAAATCTTCAGGTGTGAAAAAGTTAATGCCCCCAGTTAACCCAATTAAAGGGATAATTAGGGTCAGCTGTTTGAGTACTTTGGTTAACAACCAGGCCTGATTTGGGCCAGCCCTGCCCAATATAAATCTGACTAACTTTGGCCCTTACCATCAGAGTGAAGTTCTCAGCACACAGGTTCTAGAGGCACATTATGCCACGAACAAACGAAATTCCTGAAGCCCTCCGGGAAAAAAGTTGTTGATGCCTATCAGTCTGGAAAGGGTTACAAAGCCATTTCTAAGGCTCTGGGGCTCCATCGAACCACAGTCAGAGCCATATTGTCCAAATGGAGAAAGTTTGGGACAGTAGTGAATCTTCCCAGGAGTGGCCGTCCTGCCAAAATCTCTCCAAGAGCAAGGCGTAAAATCGTCCAGGAAGTCACAAAGAACCCTAGAACAACATCCAGGGATCTGCAGGCCTCTCTCACCTTGGCTAAGGTCATGACTCCACCATCAGAAAGACACTGGGCAAAAATGGTATTCATGGCAGAGTAGCAAAGTGGAAACCATTGCTCACTAAGAAGAACATGAATGCTCGTCTCAAGTTTGCCAAAAAGCACCTGGATGATCCTCAAGAGTTCTGGAACAATGTTCTATGGACAGATGAGTCAAAAGTGGAACTTTTTGGCCGACATGGGCCCCATTATGTCTGGCGAAAACCAAACACTGCATTCCACAGTAAGAACCTCATACCAACGGTCAAGCATGGTGGTGGTAGTGTCATGGTTTGGGGATGCTTTGCTGCATCAGGACCTGGACGCCTTGCCATCATTGAAGGAACCATGAATTCTGCTCTGTATCAGAGAATTCTACAGGAGAATGACAGGCCATCCGTCCGTGAGCTGAAGCTGAAGCGCAGCTGGGTCATCCAGCAAGACAATGATCAGAAACACACAAGTCTACATCAGAATGGATGAAGAACAAGAAATTTAAAGTTTTGGAATGGCCTAGTCAAAGTCCAGACCTAAACCCCATTGAGAATTTGTGGCAGGACCTGAAATGAGCAGTTCATGCTCGAAAACTCACAAGTGAGTTGAAGCAGTTCTGCATGGAGGAGTGGGCCAAAATTCCTCCACGGCGCTGTGAGAGACTAATCAATAACTACAGGAAGCGTTTGGTTGCAGTTCTTGCTGCTAAAGGTGGCGTAGCCAGTTACTGAGTCTAAGGGGGCAATTACTTTTTCACACGGGGGCATTGGGTGTTGCATAACTTTCTTTAATAAATAAATGAAGTATGTATCAATTGTTTGTGTTATTTGGCCCTTTTTATTTAATATTAGGTTTTGGTTGAAGATCTGATAACATTCAGTGTCAAAAATATGCAAAAATGCAGAAAATCAGACAGGGGCAAATACTTTTTCACATTAATTGCTTTCAGTTAGGGACAAGTTTGAAATCTCGTTGTCTCAAAGCGACCAGTAAATTTGGAGCCAGGTGGCCACCTTAACTACAACCTTAGTTTTATAGCTGAAAGCAAGATTGGAAAAGGACACGCTTTCTGCAAGCTGGACTGATTTTAATGTGGAACACGGAATGATGTGCTTCAGCACGAAAAATCGCGGAAAAAACAGAAGGCAAATGAAGCACAAAAATGAGCACTTGCATTATACTGATTTGACCTTATATTAGAATTTTTTTTTTTTTTTTTTTTTTTTGCGCAGTAAGTTCCGATTTAAAGTATCGGTAAAATATACATTTAGAATGGGTAGTGCATGAACAGCAATAAGAAATGCAGTTGAAGTACAATATGAAGATGATCTTAAAGACATCTGGATGTGCGCTCTAAACAGTTCAAAACAAAGTGAGCCTGTGCCTCATCACAAATACATCTGTCTAATTCAAGTAAATACTCTCTTATATCTGCATTTGACATTTTAGGAGCAATAATCAATTAAATTATAATCTTAAACAGAGTTTTGGTAGTTGGGATCAGTAGACATAGTTTTAATTATAAAAACCATTAACCCTGATGCAGAAAAGGTTTCCTGTCTATGCTCTCAACAATATAAGGACACTTTTTTGTCCATCAATATTTTTTTTCTTTGATGCTATGCAGTGGTTCACAAATACTGTACGCAACACTCCCATTATTCATTACAGATTAGGAGGTCAAGTCAAAATCCCCTTAGTAGTCCAACGGAAAGCCTAATTCAAAATAATATACCGGTGTATATTATTTATTATTTTAATTTAAAAAATATACAATTTTAATAACGCTTTGGTTAAATGAATGTTAGGCTACATGTATTACAAAAGTAAGTATCAGGACCCCACTGACCTTACTAACAATGTGCCTGCTCCAAGTCAATATTTATATATCAAACATTGATGTATATATATAAAATATCAACAATCATCAATCCATATATAGCGAACATCAATCCATATATATCAAACATTGAAGTATATATATAAAATATCAATCCATATATTTAAAGAAACTGATTATATATATATATATATATATATATATATATATATATATATATATCAAATATCAATCCATATATCAAACATTGATATATATATATATATATATATATATTGTGAGAAATTGCACCACTCACGGTTTGTTGCCCCTTTAAAATCTCGACCCAGAACACACAGGAATGGATTTTAAAAGCGGTTGCACTATTTTTTAATCAACACAAAACAAATACACAAAACAAAACAAACACCTAACTCCGATTTGGAGCACTTGCTACACAGGTAATTTCCCTGACTAACTTGCAGGACGGCTAAGCCATTTACCTGGCAACACACACACAAAAACTACACGGCTCAACTCAGCACTTACTTTCTTATGACTGCTCGGAAGCAGAGCACCTCTCTTCTGCTTCCTTCTACTCAGCAGCCCTGAGCAAATTGACTGCTTCTTTTTTATACCCTGCACCTGGCTCTAATTTACAATTACTATCCCGGTGCAGGGGATAATTAAACAATAAAAACAATTAACAGAACAATTAAACAATAAAGTAAAACAATTAAACTAAACCAATGTGCATTTTTTCACCAGGGAGGTTTTAACCCCCTCCCTGCTGTCTCACAGAACCCGCTGCCTTACAATATATATATATATATATATATATATATATATATATATATATATATATATATATATATATATATCAAATATCAATCCATATATCACACATTCAAAAGAAAGAAGCTGAAAAGACACAGCTAGACAAGTTTGTGTGTGTGTTTGTAGAAGTACAGTACCTATCTGTTTTTTTTTATTTCATATCTCAAGGTTTGTAACACCTTTTCTCCATCGCTGTTCCATGAACATTAACAGTTTTTTACATTCGCAACACTAGTTTCTTATTTAGGAATACAGCTGTATTATTAAAGTAACTGTACACACAATGACATCTTTATTTTTAATACATGTTTTAAGCTGTAACCACGATGGGGAAAGATGATCTACTGAAACTGAAACAGAAGTTGGAGAAATGTCAGAAGGAAAAAGAAGAGAAAAAAGTGCTGTATTATGCAAAAACACTGTTGACAGGTATAAAGCATCAAATACAACAATTCTAAAATGTGTATGTACCTATTCATAGGGGCTTTTTCAAATATAAATTGATCATGTTTTCTATACTTTTGCTCTTTAGTTTCTGCTCTTTGCAAATTGCTTGGTAAACTAGTGAGTAGGTCCACTGTGTAGTATAGAGACTACAAAATAACAGTACACAAAGTTGTTATATCTCTGAGGTAATATGTATCATGCAATATATTAGATCCTAAATGTTCAAATTCAATATTTTAAAGAATGAATATACCATTGCATAAGTTTTGAATTAGACATAAACACATATGCTATCAAAGCAAAAATGATTAAGTAGTGGTGGTGGTACAGTATAAAATGTTTTCTGCTGTTTCATTTCACATTCATTGTATTAAAGGGAGTATATATTTGTCTGTGTTCATTCTGAAAAAGATCTACGTCTGTGGTATGAACTGCTACTCACTTTTGTTTCAGAGCTGCCAGACTTGCTACAACACGTTCGAGAGCTTAAAGCAAGGACATCTTGTAAATGCTCTCAAGAAGAAAATTAGGTATGTTGCACATAAAAGTATGATTCAGTTCTAAAAGCAAAATAATACATTCATTGCCATAAGGAGAAAATATTTCTACCATACTAATTTAAAAATATTGATTTGTCCAGTCTTGTCTCTTTGTGTCTAACATGTTCTGTTACTCTCAAGCCCACGAAGGCACCTCGTGAAATATACATATTATAGAGTTTAAAAGGCTTTGCAAAGCTGCTCACAGGTATTTTTGTATTGGTTTCCTTCACAGGAAAACAAAGGGACATCAAATCTAAATCTAATCTAATCTTTTCAAATCTAGAAATCCCTAGAAGATGTTGCAGGATTTGATGACTGCAACATTCACCAGAAGGGAAATGGCAAGTCATTCGCTTACTGGAGGCACATCTAATGCAAACACTGGGGTTGCTCCAAGGCCCCAGCTCAAAACGGAGAAGATGGGTGTGCTTTTTGGTGAGTTACATAACAAGAGAATAGGTTATCCTCAAAACTATTAGAGTATATGTTAAAAATAACACATGGTATAAAGTTAAGATTTAATAAACTGTGATTTAATAAAAAAATTGGTGATAACAACACCTCCTTTTTAATTTAGTAATCACCAATTATTTTATTATTTTCTCCCAATTTGGCATATCCAGTTATTTTTAATCTCAGCTCACCGCTACCACCTCCGCGCTGACTCGGGAGCGGCAAAGACGAACACACGCTGCTCTCCGAACCGTGTGCCGTCAGCCGACCGTTTCTTAATGTCATTTTTGTTTTTGTTTTACAGCCAGGGTTCAAGCTGCATTTCCGGGTGTAGAAATGAAGCAATTAAAGGAAGCAACAAGAAATAAACTGTGTAATGAGAGGAAGCCCACTATACCACAACAGTAATGGCATAGCTCTTCATACAGGCTGTTAAGATGGGTCTGTGCTGTCTCTGAACTACTTCGCAAGGTGGTTCAGAACCATCATAAAATATGACAGCTCTGTGCCGGTACAGGCAATTCGCACAGCTCAACATGCTGCTTTCGTGCCGCCTTTGAGCCATGATTACTCATATGTGAAAAGGGCTTAATTGACCTTTATTGCAATTAAGCAAGTATTGTTTTGTTTTTTACTTTTAATCTTTATTACGGTGATTTTACCTGAACTCAGAAGTTGTTCTTCAGTTCGAGTTGCATGTGATAGACATAGGCTAGATTAGGAAGTACCACCATCAGTGCTGATCACAAAATAATGCTGGCTCTTATGTCAATAAGCCACTTTAGCTCGTCTAGCCTATGTTATATGAGGTCTATGGCAGGCAATTAAACTAAAGAGAAGCTCCTGAACTCAGGTAAAGCACAACATAGACAAAGAAAACTTTAAAACAAACTAACAAACAAACAAAAAGGGAGACAGTAAAAATAAGAAAATGTAATATACTCTCTAATTGTGTGGTTTGTTTACAATATATACATACTTGCACAATCTGAAAGAACATTAATAACATTCAAATTAGGTGACATGATGATAAACAGTTACAGGTCAGAGATTTATTCCTTGACAAATTGAACTGAACAGTGTGTTTTATGTTTGCAATGTTTTATATCCAGGAAATACATTTTAAAAATGTAACATGCAGAAATCAATCAAAAAACCTGGTTACCCTTATTAAGACTGAAAGTTCTCAGAACAAATTCCCCTGAACTGTGACAAAACTGTTACAGTTAGTACTGGAAGAACCAATTCATTATTATTTCTTTTTTTAAGGAACTTATTTTCGGTTGCCTTTTTGTTTAAGATTTTCTGATTTGTGTTTAACAAGCTCTAGGCAAACCTATGGTTATGGCGCCCTGTAGTCTGTGATACTGTGGTGGTGGTCTGTCAACAAAACTGTCCTTAGCTGCAAAGCTTGTTACGGTTTACTTGTGATAATGTAAATATTAGCTTAGCATTCTTAATAAGCATAGCACTACAAATTCACGTTATTTCCCTTAGATAGCTTGTAGACTTTACATTAAGCAACCCTCATAGCCTAAGCAACCCTAAATATCTACCAGTTTTAAAATATATACCATTTCTATATCAAATTAAAAAAGGTAATAGCTGCCATACAACTTTCTCAGATGTGGTGAAAGGTGATGTAGTTGTAGGTAAACAATAAAGCACCAACAAGGTTTAATAAATACTGCTTTATTTTTAAATTCTTCTTAATTTATCTTATTCTAAATATAGATATTCTGTATGCTTCTGATGCATCTCCGCTGAGCTTAACATTACTATAGTTTCAACTAAATTGGTACTCAAATCACTGATTTTAAAAGTGCTCAAATATTTTTAGAAGTAATCATCCTATATGTGTGTTAAATCTTTATGTAGTTTGACAGGTGCTGGTGTTACGTCTTCATAAAAGACTTCTAAAAACAGACAAGAAAGACCTTTAGTATATTTGATGCAGGCTAAAAAGTCAATACTGTACAGTATGTTTGATGCTCTTGTTCGATTTTTTTTATTTATTTATTTTTTATTGTGGGTAACAATGGCAGCAAGATGTAAAAGAGGAACACTAGCCAACTTCAACACCTGTGGGTTTCAAAAAAATGATTAAACACAACAAGTCTCAAAACCACCTCAGTGTGGCCATAAAGAAAGAAAACAAAACAATTAAAGCAACCAGTGCTTTTAAAATGATATACTACAAAATACTGGTCCATTACTGATTATTTGCAGATAAAGGAAAATACAAATGCAGAGAGATTCACAGGTGCTCGGATAATCTGTTGATAATAGCTCCAATCAAACGAGGGTCTGCTTGTCTGTTTTATGGGACAGGCTATTTCTTATCCAAAACAGATCAATATCCATATTTCTGCATCTGAGTTTATCTGTCTTATTAAGCTCTTTTGATGATTAAAAAAAAAACACAAAAAAGGGCTGCATAGGTACAAAGATTGTTATAACATAACAATCACATCTTTATTTCATCAGCAAATGCTGTAAAAGAAAGTTCTGGTTTCCATTATCTTTGGGTTTGTTGGTTTAGTGCGTGATTTGGTATCTAAGGAAGCACAGTTAACAAATCTCCCATATCAGTATATGTATGTTTTTGGTATTCTGGAAAACAGTCTAAAACTTTTATAAAAAAATAAAAAAAAACATTAAGGAATGCCTATAAATAATAAAATAAATTAGGTAGATATGTTCGGCTTACTGATGCTTTTTAATAATAATAATAATAATAATAATAATAATAATAATAATAATAATAATAATAATAATAATAATTACAATTTCTTATGTCCCCATAAGAACAGGAGTCATGAAATCGGTTTT
This sequence comes from Acipenser oxyrinchus oxyrinchus, assembly GCA_030684275.1. NCBI lineage: Eukaryota > Metazoa > Chordata > Actinopteri > Acipenseriformes > Acipenseridae > Acipenser > Acipenser oxyrinchus. The sequence goes on along the minus strand of CM060247.1, from coordinate 39,752,495 downwards.
TCAGTTTGGATTCGGTTCAGGTAGTTCAAAGAATAATTAATATTTAAATCACTAAAGTAAACATGGTATGCACATTTTGAGTACATTTACTTCATTCAGATTTAGAAATCTATGTTATTTTTATTGTTTACTGTTAGTAAATATGCACAAAATGTAATTTGCTCTCTTAGTTACAGAGCTTTAGCAGAGATGTACTCAATGTATGTAACCCCCTGCTGTAGTAGAAAAGCTTACATGCACTCTTTGTAATGTAGTGCAGGGTAAAGAGTATTTATTGTTTATGCTTGATTTTCCAGAATCTGAACTGAATCTGAAATAGTACAGTATATTATCTGAATATTTTCTTTTCAGACAGATTACTACGGGCTCACAAACCATTGTGTAATTTTTGCTAAATATAATTGATACCAGTGGGTTTATCTTGTGTGTAAACATAATGGCTTGAAATGCAAGAATAAACGCAAAATAATTTTACAATTATTAAATGTAATCAAAAATAAATTTGATTAAACAAAAAAATGTATTTTAAAAAATAATCTTTTGTTACTGCAAAACTCTTGTCATGGTCATCAGCCAAACAGTACAGCCTTTAATTTTCCTACTTTTAATTAAGATTTCTCCATTCACAGCATAATATTTGCCCAGGTGAATAAAATAACTTCATGAAATGAAAACTATACTTTGCAAACAATTATTTGAAAACTGTAAAGCATTTTCTATGTCTGGAAATGTCAATAGTCTTTGCATTCTTATTACACCTCAATAGATATAAAACATCCCACTGAACACCATATGCACACAAATGACAAAGCTTCCACCATTTAGGTGGCCAAAGGTCTCTAGAATAAGCACATCATTGTTGGAGATGGATGTGCTTGTTAAGATCGTAATCTGATTTCTTTCAAATTTTGTGTTTTGGGCTCAGCCTCATCTTAATTTTATGCCAAAAAGACTTAAGACAATTCAGTTTTAGTACAGAACAGTACAAATAGGAAAATGAAATGTAACCTTTGACCTCCTGTTTCTGTCATGCAATAATTAATTCAATTTTTGCAAAGTTCAGTTCTATGACTACCATTTTACATTTTATTAGCCGTATTATAGTTTTCTGCTGTTGAATATATATATCACCCGAAAGACGGAGCATAAGGAGGTTAAGTGACTTGCTCAGGGTCACACAATGAGTCAGTGGCTGAGGTGGGATTTGAACCGGGGACCTCCTGGTTACAAGCCCTTTTCTTTAACCAGCCTCAGTATTTGCAAGTCTGTGAAATTCAAAAGAATTAAAATGTTAATATTGCAAGGCTGTGGACTACACCCAAACTCATGCAGGTGTATTTGCGGACCACACAGCCTCCTGCTATAAAGTATAGGTTATTGCTACTTCCTGGTATGAAATCACTTTCTTTGTTATAGCTAAGTTCCACACCAATGGAATAGCTGTAAGCAGATTATGTGACTGGAAGTAATTAGATACCAGAGACCTTTTTTTTTTATCTACAGCATTTTATTTACAAAATATGTGTCTAAAATTAAGAGGGAAAGAAACAGGCCAAGTACCAAAAGATATTAACAGAAGAAAGAGGAACAGTGATAAGTCTGCTATTGCCAATAAAAGGTAAGAACAATACAGAACCTGTTTTTTTCTAAAAGTCCCTAATCACTGGTAAGTTAAGTCTTTCTTTAATAATAGGTACTGAGTAAAATTGTTGCTTTGCCTAAATGGAGGAATGGTAAGGAGCTATAGAAGAGGAATTTAAATAACAAAACAAGCACTTTACATGACCTATGACAACAAACCCCAAAAATCTGAAACATGTCTATTTAAGAATTATTTCTAATGTAGATTTGACAACATGAAAGCCAACTATGAAAGCAATCCATATTGTAAGCCAGCAGGCTTAAACAGCAATGTCTCTTACCATTGTATACACTGAATATATGAAAAGATCACTTCTTTCCAAGCGTGGTACAAGGTAATTAAGTTGTGTAGAAAGGAAACATTTTAACACATGTTGACAGAGTGAATAGCTGCTTAAAGACTAGAGCAGGGCTGTCTGACAACCTCATACTATTCATATCCATGCTGTGACATTGTAATATACTATAGCAAATTTAAAGGGTGCTCCATGCCAAACAAAGTTGGTGTTGACATAACTTTATTACAATGGCAGTATCGGGCAACATTTAAAGCAAAAAAAGTCTTTAGCTATTATGAGGCATTTCACAAAGTTCCCATGACTGTAAAAGGATACCACTTCTTTTTTAACAAATGTACATTTCCGTGAGTTGGATTAACTGATGTTTACATTGAAACAAATAAAAGAAAGGGGTGAAGTAAGATGCGGAAACAATTATTTTAATGCCAGTTATAATGCCATTGAGATCATTCAGTAATATTACAATAGATCTTTTGAGATTAAAGAAGGATATAAGATTGTTGTTAAAAAGTTTGAATACATTTTAAAGGGTAAGCCACTGCATAGTTTTCTAAGGCTGTTTTCACTGGTCTTGTGTTTTTACCACATACTTTTATTTGTCTTGCTATTCCCTTAATAGGAACCTGTGTTAACTTGACACCAAGTGTCATAGCACTGATCTGACACGACTGCATCGTTGCCGTGATGTTGGAAGAGGGAGTATAGTGTCATAGCACTGATCTGACACGACTGCATCGTTGCCGTGATGTTGGAAGAGGGAGTATAGTGTCATAGCACTGATCTGACACGACTGCATTATTGCCGTGATATTGGAAGAGGGAGTATAGTGTGTAAGCACTGATCTGCCATGACTGCATCGTTGCCGTGGTGTTGGAAGAGGGAGTATAGTGTGTAAGCACTGATCTGACATGACTGCATCATTGCCGTGGTGTTGGAAGAGGGAGTATAGTGTCATAGCACTGATCTGACACGACTGCATCGTTGCCGTGGTGTTGGAAGAGGGAGTATAGTGTGTAAGCACTGATCTGACATGACTGCATCATTGCCGTGGTGTTGGAAGAGGGAGTATAGTGTCATAGCACTGATCTGACATGACTGCATCATTGCCATGGTGTTGGAAGAGGGAGTATAGTGTCATAGCACTGATCTGACACGACTGCATCATTGCCGTGATATTGGAAGAGGGAATATAGTGTGTAAGTACTGATCTGACATGACTGCATCGTTGCCGTGGTGTTGGAAGAGGGAGTATAGTATCTTAACAGACCTAAATAAGGACCTAAATAAGGATTTCATGCATGAAGACACCAATAGTCAGTAACATGTCATTGTGAACAGAACTAACTGCAGTGTATGATAGGCTTTAAACAGCATGTTTTTTCCAGCAAAGTTTGTTGTTTTGAGAAAACCAATGCAAACATTGTAAAATGATGTACATTTAGCTGCTTTTGACTAAAACTAAGTAGTTTCTTGTTCATTTACACAATTTACCCTACATCGTTTTGCTTCTTGTCAGAAAACACAGGCAAACTTTGCACAGGGTAAAGAAAATAAAAACACAAATCATGCAAAGTATCTAACAGGCACTTCTAACCAGAAAGCAAAAGGATGTGTCACTACACCATGCTGTGACTTCCAAGTACAGTAGAGAGTCAATTATCCAAACTAATTCTGACAGATACTAGTTTGCATAATCGATTTTGTATGGTAATCGAACAGTTATTAACAACAATTACTGTACCTTCAGTAATGGACAGAATAAAGTTAACACACACAAGTACGTAGTACACAACTACTTACTGATGATATATATATCTAGTAACCTATTCTGTCACATTAAGCATACGACACAACAAAGCTTTACAAATAATTAAATTACTGCAATTCAGTAAAACTTTAATACCCAGTAAGGTAATGAAATACTGTAATTAAATGTACCATATACCAAACTTTGAAAATCAAAGAATATAATTCAGTACAACTTTGGCAAATTACAAAACTTTAGGAATCATTAAACTTCAAAAATTCAGTAAAATGTTTCTATACTTTGATACTTGCTGTTAAGGCATTGTAATAACGTGCAATTGAAATGAGTAAAATAAAAGGTCTTAGCTGCTCAATAACATAGACAGGATCTCCAGCCCTTATTGGTGAAATAGAAGAAAAATCAAGAACTGCAACATCTGAAAGCACACAGTGCTCCATCTAAGATTTTGGTGGGCTGAATAATTCTGTAACTTTCATTGGCCTCAGTCTGCTGGTCTTTTTTTGGCAGCTAAATCTCGTAGCCGTTTTAGCAGCAGATGCTCTGTGCGTAATACAGCACACGTAATTCATCACGTGATTACAGGTGCGTTGGGTTGATTAGACATTACAGTTGATCAAAGATCAGATAATTGACTCCCTACGGTACATGAATTTAAAAAATAAACCTTAGCTCAAATGAAATTCTGTGAAAATGGTACTTACATCTTAGAATCACAAATGTAGCAGAAGATGCTACAGTCTTAAAGTAAGAACTGAACAAATCAAACATACCGACCAGATATTTAAAGATTTTGCTAATTCATGCAACTCTGCTTGCACTGTGAATATCTTGTATATTGTTATATATTTGTTTATTTAGCAGAAGCCTTTATCAAAGGCGACTTAAAGAGACTAGGGTGTGTGAACTATGCATCCGCTGCAGAGTCACTTACAGCAACGTCTTACCCAAAAGACAGAGCAGAAGGAGGTTAAGTGACTTGCTCAAGGTCACACAGTGAGTCAGTGAGTGAGCCAGGATTTGAACCGGGAACCTCCTGGTTACAAGCCCTTTTCTTTAACCAGCCTCAGTATTTGCAAGTCTGTGAAATTCAAAAGAATTAAAATGTTAATATCGCAAGGCTGTGGACTACACCCAAACTGATGCAGGTGTATTTGCGGACCATATGAGACAATGGCTCAAAGTGTTCAAAAGTACAGAAAGGGCAACTTTACTGAAAAGTAGATTATAATAATAGATGATATATAGGGGGCAGCCATGCCCAGAAAACGAGCACCATGGACTGTATCAGAGACTGGGGAGAGGGATGGGATTGTACTGTGAAATGCCCTGCATAAATGCTAGTGTGAGCCTGTGTTGGAATGTGTGGCAAGTGCTTGTTACCTCTCTCTCTCTCTGTTTTTTACACGTGTGCCATCTTGATTAGCCCGTTCACGGCTGCTTACTTGTGTGTGTGAGAGTGGAGTGGCACATCATCGAATGGGAAGAAGGAACCAACCACAGGAGCCAATGGCGTGCTGTTGTGAAATGGACCAATGGTGTGGGGCGTGGGTGGAGTTACGGTTATAAAAATGGGTGCTGCGCTGCTGGCTGGTGTGGTGTTTGTGAGCAGTCTGAAGAACAGCTAAAGAGATCATTTCTTTTTTCTGAGGGAGCGCTAAAAGAGCATTAGAAAGCATTAATAAAAACAGCAGTTGTAACTGCTTTTTGACTGCACGGTGTCTCTGGTGTCTCATTTCATCCCACTACTAACCCACATAAGGCTGAACGCTACTATATATATATATATATATATATATATATATATATATATATATATATATATATACACAGTTATCGTTAAAAGTTTACATACCCCAATGGAAAATGTATAATTGTATAATTTCTAGAAATTTCTCAAACAAATAATTACAGAATCTTTTGTAGCAAAAGTTTTGTTTTTGAGGATGAGGGAAAAAAGTTACAAGAAATAGATTTCTACAATTATTTATTTGTTGTTTTTTTTTTCAAAACTCAAAAAATGCTCATTCAGAAGTATTCATACCCTTTGCTGCTATGATAGTATTGTCTACAATGTGCTAGAAAATTCAATATGATAATGCAGAACTTAATTCTAAAAAAGTCTAGACAATTCTAGGTGAACATTCTTAGAGAGTGTAAAAGGGTTAGAACATAAGAACATAAGAACATAAGAAAGTTTACAAACGAGCGGACGCCATTCAGCCCATCTTGCTCGTTTGGTTGTTAGTAGCTTATTGATCCCAGAATCTCATCAAGCAGCTTTTTGAAGGATCCCAGGGTGTCAGCTTCAGCAACATTACTGGGGAGTTGGTTCCAGACCCTCACAATTCTCTGTGTAAAAAAGTGTCTCCTATTTTCTGTTCTGAATGCCCCTTTATCTAATCTCCATTTGTGACCCCTGGTCCTTGTTTCTTTTTTCAGGTCAAAGAAGTCCCCTGGGTTGACATTGTCTATACCTTTTAGGATTTTGAATGTTTGAATCAGATCGCCGCGTAGTCTTCTTTGTTCAAGACTGAACAGATTCCATTCTTTTAGCCTGTCTGCATACGACATGCCTTTTAAACCCGGGATAATTCTGGTTGCTCTTCTTTGCACTCTTTCTAGAGCAGCAATATCCTTTTTGTAACGAGGTGACCAGAACTGAACACAATATTCTAGGTGAGGTCTTACTAATGCATTGTAGAGTTTTAACATGACTTCCCTTGATTTAAATTCAACACTTCTCACAATATATCCGAGCATCTTGTTGGCCTTTTTTTATAGCTTCCCCACATTGTCTAGATGAAGACATTTCTGAGTCAACATAAACTCCTAGGTCTTTTTCATAGTTCCCTTCTTCAATTTCAGCACTTCCCATATGATATTTATAATGCACATTTTTATTGTCCGCATGCAATACTTTACTCTTTTCTCTATTAAATTTCATTTGCCATGTGTCTGCCCAATTCTGAATGCTGTCTAGATCATTTTGAATGACCTTTGCTGCTTCAACAGTGTTTGCCACTCCTCCTATTTTTGTGTCGTCTGCAAATTTGACAAGTTTGCTTACTATACCAGAATCTAAATCATTTATGTAGATTAGGAATAGCAGAGGACCCAATACTGATCCCTGTGGTACACCGCTGGCTACCTCACTCCATTTTGAGGTTTCTCCTCTAATCAGTACTTTCTGTTTTCTACCTGTTAACCACTCCCTAATCCATGTGCATGCATTTCCTTGAATCCCGACTGCGTTCAGTTTGAGAATTAATCTTTTATGCGGGACTTTGTCAAAAGCTTTCTGGAAATCTAAATAAACCATGTCGTATGCTTTACAGTTATCCATTTTCAATGTTGCATCCTCAAAAAAAGTCAAGTAGGTTAGGGAGACACGATCTTCCTTTCCTAAAACCATGCTGGCTGTCTCCCAGGATATTGTTACCATATAGGTAATTTTCCATTTTGGATCTTATTATAGATTCCATAAGTTTACATATAATAGAAGTCAGGCTTATTGGTCTGCAGTTACCTGGCTCGGTTTTGTCTCCCTTTTTGTGGATCGGTATTACGTTTGCTATTTTCCAGTCTGTCGGTACAACCCCTGTGTCAAGAGACTGTTGCATGATCTTGGTTAGCGGTTTGTAAATAACTTCTTTCATTTCTTTGAGTACTATTGGGAGGATCTCATCTGGCCCGGGGGATTTGTTTATTTTAAGAGCTCCTAGTCCCTTTAACACTTCTGCCTCTGTTATGTTAAAGTTATTTAAAACTGGATAGGAACAGGTCGACATGTCGGGCATGTTGTCTGTGTCCTCCTTTGTAAAAACCTGTGAAAAGTAATCATTTAATATATTTGCTATTTTTTTTTCTTCATCTATTATTTTGCCATTTGTGTCTCTTAGACATTTAACCTCCTCTTTGAATGTTCTCTTGCTGTTATAATATTGGAAAAATATTTTGGAATTGGTTTTAGCCCCCTTAGCAATGTTGATTTCTATCTCTCTCTTGGCCTTTCTAACTTCCTTTTGACTTGTGTTTGCAGTTCCAAGTACTCTTTCATGCGTACTTTGTTTTTGGTCCCTTTTAAATGCTCTGTAAAGTTCCTTTTTTCGCTGAATATTTTTTTTAATTGATCTATTAAACCATGTTGGCCATTTTTTTTTTAGATTTAGATTTGTCTACTTTTGGGATGTAATTGTTTTGCGCCTCTAGTACTACATTTTTAAAAAACAGCCATCCTTTTTCTGTGGATGTTTTCTCTATTTTACTCCAATCTACTTCTGTTTGTCTCTGTTTCATACCTTCGTAGTTTGCTTTTCTAAAATTGTAAACCTTAGCTTTAGTCATTACTTTTGGGGTTTTAAAAAATATTTCAAATGAGACCATGTTGTGGTCTGAGTTTGCCAATGGCTCTCTGACCTCTGTTTTAGTTATTCTGTCTTCATTATTTGAAAAGACTAAATCAAGGCATGCCTCCCCTCTAGTCGGTGCCTTGACAAATTGCGTTAGGAAGCAGTCATTTGTCATTTCCACCATTTCAATTTCGTCCGTCGTGCCCCCCATCAGGTTTTCCCATTTTATACGGGGGAAGTTGAAATCCCCCATTAGTATGGCTTCTCCTTTTCTACACGCATTTCGAATGTCATTGTATAACATATTATTTTGCAGCGTCTGAATTTGGCGGTCTATAGCATGCTCCTATTATTATGCCCTTTGAATTTGTGTCGATTATTCTGACCCATATTGATTCTGCATTGTTTTCTTTGTCCTGATTTAACACCTGGGCTTGAAGACTATTTCTTATGTATAGCGCTACCCCTCCGCCTATTCTGTCCTGCCTGTCCTTCCTATACAGTGTGTACCCACTAATATTATATTCGTCTCCATCACTCTCAGACAACCAAGTTTCTGTAACACCTATCACATCGTACAACCAAGTTTCTGTAACACCTATCACATCGTAGATAGGTGTTACAGATAGGCATAGTATATAGGCATAGTAGATAGGCATAGTATGATTGCTGTCAGTACCAATAAGTAAATATTGGAAAAAGTTAAGAGCTATCTGAAGAAAATGATTAATTGTCATAAAGCTGGAGAAGGTTACAAGAAAATTTCCAAGCATTTGAGTATCCCAATTTCAACTTAGGTTTCTATTATCAAGAAGTACTCATGGTACTGTCACAGCGCTCCCTCGGTCTGGAAGAAAGGTTCATTCACCAAGAACAAGTAGAAGAATTGTGAGGAAGGTTAATAACAATCCAAGATTGACTGCCAAAGATATTCAAAGTGAATTGGCTGCAAGTGGGACGGGGTTTCCATTTCAACCATAGGTCGAGTATTGCATGGTGAAGGTCTCAATGGTCGCAGGCCAAGGAAAAAGTCTCTTAGGAAAATGTCACAAGGACAATCGCTTAAAGTTTGCAAAATGGCATTTGAATGATGGATATGAGTTCTGGTCAAAAGTTTTGTGGAGTGATGAAACAAAAATCTAGCTATTTGGTCACGCTGATAGTTTGCAGAAAGTCTGGTGAGGCGTACAAAGAAAAGAACACCATACCTACTGTCAAGCATAGGGGTGGTAATATCCTTCTATGGGGCTGGTTTTCCTCTAATGGCACGTGCAGTTTAGTTCCAATACATGGTAAAATGGATTCCAAAGCATACCAAAAGATATTGGCCAATCATCTGAAACCCTCCACTACAAAACTTGGTTTAAAGCGCAACTGGAAGTTCCAACACAGCAATGATCCAAAGCACACATGAAAATCTACTTCAGAATGGTTAAAGAAGAATAAAATCAAGGTTCTGGAATGGCCTAGTCAAAGTCACGATCTAGATCTGATTGAGAATCTTGAGAAGTACTCGGAATTTAAATGAACTGGAACAATTTTGCCTTGAAGAATGGTCAAAAATCTCTAAAGAATCATGCCAAAAGCTCATTGACAGATATCCTAATCTTTTAAAAGAGGTTATTATTGCTAAAAGTGCCTCAACTAGCTATTAATTTCATTTTCCTTGTCAGGGTATAAATACTTTTGAATTAGCATTTTTGTAGTTTTGCAAAACAAAATTGCTGAAATAAATAATGTAACTTTTTTTCCTCATCCACAAAAGCAAAACTTTTGCTACAAGATTTTTCCTATAAATCTTTGTTAGAAAAATATTACATTTCCATTGTAAACTTTTGACGACAACTGTATATCTTGTCAGGGGGTACGCGAAAAAAATCTTGTAATGGTGGACAACAATATTTCCTTTTTACCATGTTGTAGTACTTTAGGACTTAGCAATCAAATCAACAATGTTGAATCTCCTTTCAAATAAAACCACAGCCACACTGTTGGGCGAGGTTAACTCTATAAACACCCAATCAGCTGCTGACAGTGAGTGAGCGTTGAGCGCACACATGGCTAATTTGCATATTTAAATAGCAGGGCGTTGTTTACTGCAGTCTGTGGGCTAAAAAAAAAAAAACTAAAAGATTGTCATTGCATGAAAATGGGTGTATTTATGAAATAAGTTTACTTTCTGGGGTTTAAATGTTCAGTTAGTAGTTTAATCAATGCAGTGTTTTATCTGCATTTACATTTTTAAATGACAGTATTATTGAGTTGCGGTTGCCCTAGTTAACCAAGGGGTCATGATTGATGGTAAAAAGGGGATGTAGTGAAGTGATCTGCTCCTTTGTATGGTTATGCTGAACCGAAAGGAAAACCTGTGTTGTTATCGTGAATGTTTTGTTTGTTTTGGTTGAGTCTAAAATTACTGTTTGTTATTATTAGATGGCTGAATGCGATCCGGAGCTGTCACGAAGGGCCAGCACTTATCCAGACTACACTGCACTATTGTCCACGATAAACTGCATTTGCACCGCGAGCACTAAATCACTCACTGTGGAATGTTTGTGTTTTGTGCTACATGTGGGTGTTTAGGAAACGGAACTGTTATTATTTTGGGACCAACCCATGGATTACAACAGAGCAGTACACGCCGCTGTATTGCCTGTTATTGTTATTATTTACTGATGTTTGTCATCAGTCTTTTGGATTGTACGAATAAACCACCACTGCACCTGGATTATCGATGTCTGTCTGTTTATTGATCACCACAGCATTCCTCCACCTTCACACTTTTAACCACTTTGCCACAGTACAAAAATAGCAGAGGTAACCAGTTACAACACAATATAATACAATGTATAAAAGGCACAACATTTTTAAGTAATTTTTTATATAATTAAATAATAATAATAATAATAATAATAATAATAATAATAATAATAACTAGAACTGCCAGGCAGTTTTACGGCTCCCAAGCCCCAGTACCAGTACCAAACAGTTAAGCAATTACTGGAAGAAGTGGGTTTAGTTCTTGATATTTTACAAGTTTGAATCAGTAACTTCACCAGTTCTCCAAAAGAAGATTTTAAAAGTTTTTTTTTTCCAAAAAATGCGTTGGGCGGCCATCTTGGTTCACGCACAAACACCTTTTTTGAAAAAGTCAATTGTACTGACACAGGCATGATGGTTTTCGGGTTTGGAGTTAATCAAGTAAATTGTTTTTAAACTGAAGCAGTTTTAAATTTAATTTGAAAATGTAGGCCCGGCAGCCATCTTGTTTCACAAAACAACACCATTTTGCCATATTTGAATTCTGTTGTCACCGGGATGATGCCTACCAAGTTGGGAGTAAGTTGGAGTAAATGGTTTTCAAGCAGAAGCAGTTTGTTGTTTGGTGTGCGTTTTGGTGAATTTGGTGGCAGCCAGTTTGATAGTAAAATTTATCGTAGCAACTTCTGCTTCTCAAAGTTGAAGCAGGTTTGGTTGCTGATGATATATGCCAAGTGTCAGATCAATCACTTCACCGGTTCCCAAGAAGATGATTTCGAAAGGTTTCTAAAAAAAATGCATCAGACTGCCATTTTGGTTCCGGTCACCATTTTTTTAACAGTCAGTTGTATTTATACAGTGACAGGGATGATGCTTGTGAAATTTGGAGTTAGTCAAGTAAATCGTTTGTCAACTGAGGCAGTTTTAAATTTAAGACGTAACTGTACATCTGGCAGCCATATTGTTTTACAAAACATCACCATTTTGACATATTTGTATTCCATTGTCACCGGGACAATGCCTAGCAAGTTTGGAGTTTGTTGGTCAAATGCCTTTCAAATAGTTTGCTGTTAGGGGCACGTTTCAGTAAAATTTGTGGCAGCCATTTTGATAGTAAACTTTATCGCAGCAACTTCTGCCTTGCAAACTTGAAGCGGGTTTGGTTTCTGATGACATATGCAAATTTTCAGATCAATCGGTTCACCGGTTCCCAAGAATAAGATTTTGAAAGTTTATTCCAAAACATGAGCCAGGCCACCATCTTTTTTGACACACCATCTTTTTTGAACTGTAATCTACACAGGATGATACCTACCAAGTTTCCTGTTGATTGGTTACACCGTGTGCAAACAGGAGCAGTTTGATATTGATGGAAGAGGAAGAAGAAGAGGAAGAGGAAGAAGAAGAGGGAGAAGAAGAAGAAATTTTGGCTTCGAAGCCTAATAATAATAATATATACTTAATATTATTTATTGAATGTCTCAGCCCATTCCTACCTATAATTACATCAGTTGTATTACATCAAAGGTACATCATAAAGTGCCTTTGGATTCAGAAGTTGTACAGCTATGGCCAAAAGTTTTGCATCACCTACAATTTTATGATTGAGAGTTAAAAAAAAAAAACTATGAACATAATTTAGATATTTTATTTAACATCATGTAAACTACAAAATGACATTGCAAAAGTCCTTCAGAAGCTATAAAGTCTACCAAAATATTGCCATAGTACAGTATTTCATGTCAGATTTCGAAATGTCACATTTGTCAGTTTTTTATTAAGTTCAGTATATAGGAAACTACAAAGGGGTATACGTAACATTTTTTAGCAGATTTCATTTGACTTTACGAAGCAAAATTAGTTGATTCTATAGGGTAATAAAAGAACATGGCCAAAGTGTCATTTGCAGCACTTGAGAAAGTGACATATGCTGCTGTTGGAAGCACCTGATAAGTTAATTAAAGTGGCAGAGGCTTTTCATGGATCAGAGACAAAAATTACACCCGTAACAAACCATTTACAAGGTGGAACAGAAAGACAGTCTAAGAATGACTCCAGGGAGCAGTGCAAACGTTTGTCACTGAAAGCACTGTTTTGCCTCAGGGCAGGATTAAATTGGAGCCCATTTAGTTCACACAAGTTTTTCCTGTCAATTAAACAACTTTTCTTCGATGTACTAAAAACAAGTTACTAGTTTATCTTAAATCTTGACAAATTTCTTGTAAAATCTTTCACTTTCTTGTCCAAAAGCTGTCTTGGCAAAAAAACAGGTAACATGAGTAACTAGGACATTTTTCATCAGCTTGTAATGTTTTGAAGGCTGAAGGCTCAGTACTTTTCCAGAGCAACACACTAATGAAGTATTCACACAGTCTGAGCTTGAGAAGCTGTTACCAGACCTGTAGACAAATATACTCCAGGAACATTCATGTTTCTAGCAGCATCTACATAAACCTAATCCTGCCCAGATGAATCAACAACCTGCACAACACCAGCTTCAGAGCTACCTGGGACACAATCTTTGCTATCTTTGAGACATAGAAAAAGCATCTAATAGGGCATTTATTCCTGTATAACTGTTTTACTATCAGTTTCTAAGTAATCCATTTTGGGTGTTTAATTACAAAAATAAAAGGGAAAATGCATTAACCAATACAAACTTGCAATCTCATGTTATAAGCTTTGTTAACAGTCTCCTGGACTGAAATGATATGGTGAATCAACTAGCCTTCTGTGGTACAGAGACACAATGGTATGGCTGTGAGAGGCAATACTGCTGTCTGTAATCTACTTGCTGATACTGGATATAAAGCTTAATCAATCTCTAATACTGTTATGCAGGCACTTTCAACAACTATACAAGTCAATTAAAAATGATTCTAATAAAAATCATAATAAACATAATGAAGATACATGTTTTATTGCACAAAACTAATTTGATATTAAATGTCCCAACTATGGGGGGAAATCAGTCCTTAAATACAGAATCGATGTTTTTGAATGAATCTCCCCCAGAATGGGACAAAATAAGAATAGAACATTTTTTTTTTTGTATCCACAAAAATACTTTATTTACATCTGACAAACATTTTAAAAAATAAACTAAAAGGAAAACAAAATGATTGTAAATCCTGACACATAGGTCTGTTTAAGCTAGATGTAGCAAATATTTGACAATTTACCTTAAAAAACATTAACATTAAACAAACCAGTACAGAAATACAATATTAAGAATATAGCTACTATCTGTAAATAATAGTATTTAAAAAAAAAAAAAGATTCCAGGTCTGTTTTAAATCCCTCTGCACAGAACTGCAAGGATTAGGGATATTCCCCGTAAAGACAGAAAATACACTTGTTTTTATTAATGTCCAATACAAATCCATTGACATTTTTTCTGTTTTTTTTTTTTTACCCCAGCTTCTACAAAAGTTATTTACTGTGTTTAAAATACTGTTTATTTTTACTTATGTCAGTAAATAGACAGTCTCTTTATAATTAATCTTTGTTTTGCCCCTTTCCATTCAGCACACTAGGCAAACTTTCAATGTACATAGGACTGTTTTGAAGTGCACTACCCAATATTATTGCTACAATACAGTTTGACTTGCAACTGGATTTAGTGAGAAAAATATAGCCTTGTGCTCTATTAGCTGCATTCTGTCATTCTGTCAGCATCAATAAAAATGAGGCCCCGTTCAACATTGAAAATTTCTTCTGCATGAAATACATAAGTACAAAAAATATAATTAAAACATTTAAGCATCTTTTATATTAGAGCTTAGGGCGATATATATATATATATATATATATATACTGTATATATATATGTCGCTCTAAGATTCCTCAATGTAACTTGTCTTGGGCCCTTTTACTCAAAGGTGGCTTTCAACTGCAAACCAATTATAAACATTGCTCAAATGGGGAAAAAAAGATCCTAAAAGCAGTTTTTTTAATATAAATATACATTTATCATTTTACTATACTAAAGCACAAATATATTAGGCTTCATTAAACTTAACACCTGCATTTAGCTCCATGTCTCATGTATAAACCGTGGTCAAAAACTCCTCATCTAAGCTTTCTGCCATTTAGTGACCTATGTGTGGCATGGGTCAGCTAACGGGAATGCAGCTAATTTCCTAACAAGAGTTAATGACAGGGCAGGAAAACCTGCTGGTGAGAAAGGCCTGAACCAAAGACAATGTGTACAAAAGGCAGATTTAAGGGGCACCAAAGTCATTGCTTCCTAGTTGTGTCTTTGAATTAAACATGTGAGAAACAGCAATCTGATCAATTTAAGAGCTGTGATTATGTTAGTGTTCATTGAAAACGTTCTCCTTCGATTGTAATCAACTCTATTACAACTGATTACACTAAGTAACCCTGAGCCTTTTTTTGTCTGTAATGAATGGGTTTTACAAGTTTTCTTTTAAACTTATGTACAACTTCGCTAAAATTAGAGCTTGAAGCCTCAAAGGTCTATTGACAAAGCCTAACTCTCTGATGTGGAGATTTCTTTCCACTGGGGTTTGAGATCAGGGGTGTGTCCTCTAAATCCCTGCAGGAAAAGTGATAGAAAAAAGAATTTAAAAAATTGCTCTTGCTTTTCTGTTTCGTACCACATGATGGATCGCTATTGCTGTGTTACCTGTTTTACAATTTGGACAATAATCCTTACACTATCTGTACACTAGAGTGGACATTTTGAAAAGAGCTTGGAAACAGACTTTAAAGTTATACGTGTAAAAAGTCAGGGTGTTAACAATGAAAAGAAAAAATACAGGTACGTTACTTAAACAGTTGTAGCAACACGAGGGGACGTGTAACTCCATATTTTTTTGCAGAACCCTGCTACTTACTCTTTAAGAAACCATTACTTATATTACTTAGCTTTTACTTCTCTTTCACAAAAAGGCCACAAATTTCACCCAAACTTTGATATAGTTGTCCCAAAGTGTAATTTGAACATTTGAACATTTATCTAGGCACATATTCATATACTCGCAGTATGTTCTTATATTAAGCACCATAAATATAAAAATATGTGCATGCATGATATGCAAATGTGTTCACCCTTTGAGTGTAAATATATACATCTGTCCTTTAGGGTTGATTAATGAAGCAAACCATTGCAAAAAGTCCAGTACACAATGACCACTGTTGATTCTCCTTTTGACCCAACAAGTTCTGAGAACATGTGCAGTGATGTTCTCAGTAAGATCTGTTGGTGGTTGTAGCTCAGTTGGCTCACTGCGCACCAGCGCCTGCGGGCTTGCCTGTAAGCTGCCCGAGAGCTGCGTTGTCCTCCGACGCTGTAGCTCTTGGGTGGCTGCATGGTGAGTCCGCAGTGTTAAAAAAATGCGGTCGGCTGACGGCACACGCTTCGGAGGACAGCGTGTGTTCGTCTTCGCCCTCCCGAGTCAGCGTAGGGTGGTAGCGGTGAGCTGAGCATAATAAAATAATTGGCCATTCCAAATTGGGAGAAAATAATAAAAAATAATTTGCAATGACTAAATTTATGAATAAAATAAAATAAAATAAAAATAATAAATTGTAATTTGCTCCCCCATGTTTTTTTAAGGAAAGCTAAACTTCTAATATGAATATAATGAATTACAAACAGTTTTGTCATTGACAACTCTGTCCCATAGATTTTTTGGGGTAGGAAGCAAATTACTTGTACTAGTGGGTTACAAGCCACTGAAGAGACACGGGAAGGTTCTGCTTTGATATGAGTAATGGCAGTAGTATCATTAATCCTGTAATTCACCTGACAGATTTTAGGTTTATAATTATGTAGGAGGCTGTGTGGTCCAGTGGTTAAAGAAAAGGGCTTGTAACCAAGAGGTCCCCGGTTCAAATCCCACCTCAGCCACTAACTCATTGTGTGACCCTGAGCAAGTCACTTAACCTCCTTGTGCTCCGTCTTTCGGGTGAGACGTAATTGTAAGTGACTCTGCAGCTGATGCATAGTTCACACACCCTAGTCTCTGTAAGTCACCTTGGATAAAGGCGTCTGCTAAATAAATAAATAATAATAATATGTAATCATGATATTTAATGATTAAATTATACCTTAGAAATGTATTCATGCTTTGCCATAGGTATTTAAACTCGGTCAACCAATGCTGTTACCTATTGGGTAAAAATAGGAAATCCCTTTTCCGGTGATTACACTCTTTGGTTTGGGAACTAAAGCTGATACTATTATTTCTTCCTGTCTTATTTAAACCACATTAGAGTAGGCATGGTTGCATTTTATTGAAGTATGCCTGTTAACTACTGCCCAGCAGGTGGTAGGTTCCTGCTGCACACAGATTCACCTTCACAACTGTGAGAAGTCAGCTTGGATGTCAAGAAGGTTGATTATCAGTTTAAACATACATACAGAAACCTGAATGCAGTGGTAACCAAAATGACTGAACACTTGTGGTTGCTTTAAATAGGTGGATGTTGCTGTCCAAAGTGACTCTCGTTTTCTTCAATTGAAAAACCAAACAAAAGCAGATTCTTAAGCTGAGGGAACACAAAGCCACTTTGTTGCTTGGAACCTGGTTTCAGGCCACTGCACACCACACCAGGGGAGACTTGAGGTTTGATACAGCAAACTTGCCTCAAACTTGGTCTCCGCGTCGAGCCACTGTTTCTGAAATAGTAGCTTTGCATTCCTTCAGCTTTAGAGATTGGTTAAAAGTGAATTTATTATAATTGCAAGTTTTTTATGTGCATGCAAAAAAAAATGGGTATGGCATCCTGAACTGGGCATAGAGAACATCCACGCCCGAATTTCCTCTATCCCGTGACTGTGAGATGCACAGATATGTGCCCAGTGCATTGAATTGTATTGAAATGAATGGGTACTTATTTGAAACATCTTAGAAATAAACAATTGAAACAACCATATTTTGATGGTAAACCATACATCAAGTGTATACTTGGGTCAAGAACCATCAATTACCTGGTAATGTAATTACAGGACCTGGGGCACTTGTCTGTCTGAACTCCAATGACTCCACTGAGGATACAGCAAAGCAGTTTGGAATGTTGAGTATGGCTATATTACCAGTGAGCTAAGTATTCCTTATCATTCTGTCAATCAGAAAGCAGGATTTAGACCATAGGGTTTATAACCAGGGAAAAAAGTTCACTGTGGCATTTTTAAACCAATGTTAAAATGTTAAAAATTACTTAAGCAGTAAGACCCAAGAGAAAGGGAGTCACTAGGGATTATGAACTGGTTTGGTAAGTAGCAAAATGGGCCGTAGGTGGGCTTATCATATCATCATGGACTTTGAGTTGCATCTAAACCTCTCAGTGACCATTGCATTTAATTGTATAATTTTATTTCCAATACTTTCATATATTTCCTTATAGAAACCTGATTTGTGTCGTTCACACTGGTGCCAAATGTGCCTCCCTCAACTCTTACTGTGCATATAACCTTTTCTTAAATACAGTATATACTTTATCTTACAGATTTATAGCAATGTCTGCTGATTCTTGAACAGTGGAAGAAGTTTGTGGATGGCTGGAGGAAAAAGGCCTGGGAGAATTTAAAGACACATTTGTAGGTGAGGTGTAGTCAATGGCATCAAACCTTTATCAGTGTCCAAAGTGTTTGGTCAAAAAAATTCATACTCCAAACTTCTAAAACATCTTCAGCTATATCATGAAAGTGAACATATTTTTTTCTGTAAACTGTGGAACTGATGGATGCCCTCGACAGTATCAAAGAATAAGGTCCCTTCAAATTCGAAAATACCATCGCCTGCTGTACTGATGATGTTCACCTTCTGGAAACACCCAAAGTTAATGAAAGTTTAGATTTACCTGAGGAGTGTGATGATGATACTCAAACAACATCCAGGGCAACTTTTCAAGAGACTCTTGTAGATCTGACAGATTCGTTCAAACGACACCTTGCACTGTTTTCATTGAAACTGCAGGAAAACCATGTTGTATCCAGAGTAGTCCAATCAACTGTTATTGATGATGTAAAAGATTTGTTCAATTACTTTCATGGACAACATAATGCACTGCTGAAAAAAATGCATAGAAGAGCACTGTGTCAACACTGAAACGGATCCTCAGCTGAAGTACTGTGGTAAATGAATATCAGTTGGTAAAATACTGTATAGAAGAACTTTCATTGGTTGAGCCAGTGGAATATGTTTTGGGTTATGATACAACAGGAAACAAGGAAGGCTTTCAATACATTCCACTGATAGATGTGCTTAAATTAATTCTGATCAACAGATATATGGCAGCAGACAACAAAGGGACGAGAGTAGTGAAGAAGCTTTTACAGACTTTAGCGATGGTAACATATATAAAAGCCATGAGTTTTTCACCAGTGGTGAGACACTGTTGAGTATTCACCTCTATAAAGATGAATTTGAAGTTCTTAATCCTTTGGGGTTGAACAAATTTGTTCACAAGGTGTCAGGATTCTACTTTGTTCTTGGGAACTTTCTCCCTAAATACAGATCGAAGCTGAAAAATATTCACAGTCATCCTTGTACTCAACAAGTAGGTGAAAAATATGGTTACAAAGCAATTGTCGAGCCCCTTGTTCGTGATATTTTGAGACTTCAAGTTGAGGGAGTTGAAATCAAAATTGATGGACAACAGCATAATATAAAGGACACTCTTGTGACTGTATCTGCTGACAATCTTACAGCACATGCACTAGCAGGATTTTCTAGGTCCTTCAGTAATGGTAGAGTCTGTTGGTATTGTCTGTGCCGCTACAAAGACTTAGCAGAAAAAAACTGTGAAGAAGACTGTGTTATCCGTTCATCGTCTGTACACAGTTATCACTTGCAGTGTGTTGAAGATGATCCAAGCAATAGGTCTGTCTATGGTGTCAATGGACCTTGTGCGTTTATCAATCTGCCATACTTTGACGTTACCAAGGCATTTCCTCCAGATGTAATGCATGATTTTTTGAAAGTGAACGCTCAGAGAATCCAGTTCTGAAGCTGGAGCGGCCAGAGTCTGCTCCGAAATTCATCTCCTCTGAGTTTTCGAACGTCATCACAGAGCACTCCAGGAGTTTATGAACGGTCAGAGTGCGCCCTGACGCTCCGAGATTGAGTTTAGGAACGCACCCTACATAGGCTAGTCTAGGACAGTGGTGCGCAAACCTTTTAAATGCCACCCCCCTTTTTAACATACATTTTGTCGTGCTCCACCCCCCCATTAACACAGTAACACTAGAAGCCCCGCGGCGGTCATTTTGGCGGTTTTTGGTTTTAAAATGTAATTTTCTCCAGTCGTGTAACACATATGGGGCTGTGCGTTCCTGTACCTTTCTGTCTGTATGTATTAAATATTCTCACAAAGATGAAACACGGGAGTACAGAAATAAAGGAGATATATTACATTATACCTAAATGCCCCGGGAGCAGTCACATTGACGGCCACACATAAAACAATTGTATTCTGATTATACAGAACGGTATTCTACTTTATTATTTTTATTTAGCTGTAATTCGATTAGTCTCTACTCTTTTCCTGAGTGAATGACTGACAGTCTATTGTTTTTCAATCAGCCTTTTGAAAGGCTGGTGCCTGCTTGCCAGCTGCGCTGCTTTGGTCAGTCAATTAGCATCGGGACTAGTGAAAATAAATACCAGAGACTGTGGAGTTTTACAACGCAACAAAATATGGAGTTGATGTTTGGATCAGATGGCACGGAAGTATTCCGTGAAAGCTGTTTCCCGATCATGGTCTGTTCAGGTGTTTTACAATGTATTGAACCTCGCAGCCATCAAGTCCTGGGTATTTTACAAAGAATGCACGGAGAAGAATTTACCAAGGAGAGAATATATTTTACAGTTTGCACAGGAACTTTGCAAGAAGCATTTGGAACAGAGAGAAACTGCCAAGCGTGTACCCACAACTGAAGCTGGCAACCCTGCCGAGAGCTGCAAGAGACGCCAATGCCAGGTTGGCAAGTGCAATAAAAATAAAACTTCAGACAACTGTGCCCTGTGCAGAAAGGCGGCGTGGAGAAGCACATTATCTGGTCGATTGTGAACAGCCTTAGACACAATGTAAAGGAATACAATTTTAGCGAAAAAAAGAAAAAGAAATTAGAAGCTGTGCGCTTCTGTAAAATGTTTTCTTCTAAGTTGCGCTTACATTCAGACTTTGAAGAATGTGTTTGTTAACATTTATGTATTTTGCTAAATCTGGCCCTTTTTTTGTTAAATCTATAAAAAAATATGCAAGTTACATTAAATCCTGGAAAAAAAATGTCTATTAAAACGTTAGTGCTTTGTTTTTTACACTTGTCGCCCCTGTTCACTGCAGTTTCACTGACACACTCGCCACTTCAAACATAATGTCTCCAGTTCTACAAATCCTAAATTAATTGTCGACGGCTCATTTGAAAGGTAAGAACTTGGCCTAATTAGCTGTCATTTATGTATTTAATTAAAATGGTCTATCAATCCTTTTTTTTTTTTTTTACATAACTGCCCAGTAATGTTGTTGAAGCTGACACCCTGGGATCCTTCAAGAAGCTGCTTAATGATATTCTGGGATCAAAAGCTACTAACAACCAAATGAGCAAGATGGGCTGAATGGCCTCCTCGTTTGTAAACTTTCTTATGTTCTTATGTAGTCGCGCCCCCCTTAGTGACTCTCCCCCCAGTTTGCGCACCACTGGTCTATAGGACTAGTGCTAATCGGGGTCTGTGAAACCAGCCCATAAAGGTGCCAGATTAATAATAATAATAATAATAATAATACATTTTACTTACAGTATACTTACGTAATCCACTTCTTGCACAGTTGGACATGAAGCTGCCAATAAAAGTCTCTTCTAACTGGTCTTTGGAAAATAGATTGGTGGAAAAAAACAGAGGTGCAGAAAAAGCAGTCGAAATAATGGCAACTAGCATTATCCTCCGGCAGATCTCCTTTGACAATAACCACCTTTATGTCATTAAATCTAAGTAAAAAACAAACCAACACCTGAATTAGTGCACTTCATTTGTTTACATAGAACCATGCTTTGTCACTGACATTCTGAGGTTGATATCTACACTCTCAGCGTTATTATTACAAGTATAGTTGCTGCTAATCAGTTCCAGTGGGAATCTGGCTTTGTAACAGGGGGATTTGTTACGTGTGGGTCGTCACTGAATAATGAGGCAGACACAGAGCACTGGGTGTTGACATGCCGCACAGGCGTGCAGATTTTATTAACACACACGTGCTGCCACTAGGGTACCAGCAATGGTAGCCCTAGTGTCAGATTTAATATAGAAAACAAAACAAAGCTATAAATAAGTTTGCCACACAAGGCAAGCGCTAGCCTCATTAAAAGAGACGTCATGCTCCAGGAACCTACTATACTACACAAACCCTCTCTATACTGTTTGGGATCAATATCCGCTAAAATAACCTACTGCTGTTGCTCCCGAAGTCCCGGCCTCCCAGCGACTCTGGGTCGTTGTGACGGTCCTGGCTGGGCAGAGCATTCACAGGCACCGTCTTGCAGTTGAAGGGTTCCGTAGTAATTAATCTTGCAAAGCGGACACTCTCCTCCTCGATGTAAACAAAGCGCCCGTCTGTGTAGCATAGAGGTGCAGTCACCTTGAGCTGTTGTGTAGACACCTTTTGAGCTCTGCTCAGCCTCTCCAGGCATGCCCCCCAGCCAATCCAGACCTCCTGATCAGGAGCTAACTTCTCAGTTAGTTGCCTAGCAGCACGTCCCCTGCTCCGTGTCCCAGCTGCACACATCCGCGCAAGAACCAGCGACAGGGCTCTCCCTGTCACAGACTTATATATAAGTTAATACCTTATGTAAAGTTCAGTGGTTTGGATTTTTGAAACCTGGCAAAATGATGTCTGTTGTAACAAGAGGCACCCTACTCACAAATGTATACTTATTATAAATCACAATCACAAATTAAACAGTGTTGTAGTCTTATTTTTTTATTATTGTGCCATGTGACATCTGTCAACAGAATAAGTCTTACTGCAATTTTTACAAATCCGTAACAGTAATTTATAGTTGTTTTAAAACTCTTCATCCTGTAGGATTTTTCTTTCTGGGAAAATAAGGAGGAGACACTCCCAGGAAAATCATTTGTTTTCCCAAAGTACAGCAAATGTATTTCAATAATATGGACACCAGATGATGCTGGCATTGAGTAAGGATGCTGGTACGCAGTAAAGTCAGACATAGTTAAATTATTCCATTGATGTATAATGAATAGAAAAAGGATTGTCCTGAAGACTGGGGCACCAGTTAACACATGAATAACAGTCCCCATTACCTGCAGCTGAAACAAAATGCAAAGCTATCTTGTTTTTGTTTTATTTATATAAAGGAATTCACAGAGATCTCCAACAAAGACGCAACACCTCATGTAAACAGCAACAACTGTTATTCAAAACAAATATACATCATAATTAAACAAACAATAAAAATGAAGACATTTCCATCTGTTTCGTAGGTAGACTTTTCCCTTTCTTAGCTGAAATGTGTTGCTGGTTCAAATACCATTCACGGCAAATTGCAGGTACTGGCGCTCCCAGTAGATCACCTCAAGCACAGACTAGACAGGCCGGGTAATAAGTGTTCAACAGCTTGGCAACAATATTTGCTTTTGTCTGTTGGTTTAATAGAGGTGATTGGTTTGACAGCTGGAACAGAGGTGACCCATTGATTAATGTTCTGTCTTCCTGATACTGTAGGTAAGTGGGTGGCAACAGTGAGACAGTATTCAAAATATATATTTCAAATTTGGTAGAAAAACAGTGAAATAGCTCAGAAGAAAATGATCAAAATAATACTAAAAAAAAAGGTTTGGACTGTATTGTGTATTATGATATTTAAAAAAACTAGATGTTTAATTTACAAAATGCAGGAACAACATATAGGACAGTCATTCTGAGGTGTGTACGTTCAATTGCTATAATATAACAGACTGTGGAGTGTAAATATAGATAATTCATTTTGAAAAATATGTAAGTTGTGATAAACAATAGAATATTGAGGTGTGGATACATGCAATCTATACAGAGGAAGCTTATAACAATATGAAAATGAAGAGGGCAAAAGTTCAGAGTTGAGTGCTCAAGAAAAAAGTTCAGCTCAGGCAGAAGACTGGTGTTAAGGTGTATTTCCAGGAAAGCAGTTGAGGAGTGGCCATGCAGTTATGCCTTTACACGCCATCTATGACCTCCAAGCCACCCAGTTCATAACTCTTTAGTAATCCTTTGCTTTTATCAGCACTAAAATCATAGCACCAAATTAGAAAAAATATAATACTATGTTAAAAGTATTTTTTAAAAGCTAAAAAACACAGGATGTTATCCTTACCTGCCAAAGCTGTCAGCTTGATGTATAAATAGTATAACTTTTTTGTGGCATCAACAGGGGATTAAAGCCCAATGCAACCCAAAGACCAGACAGCCCAGAGGGTTGTTCTTTCTATTCAATTCATTATGTACCTTACAATAACAACAACTCTGTGTGTACCAGTAATATGTAATTCAAGCTTTTTAATGGATTTATTTAGCATCCAGCTTGTATCTAGTTTTTTTCTTGGTTAACATGTTATGAAGAACATGTATGTAACAAGCTCTGGCAGAATTGTAAAACAGGGTAAAAAAGCATGTAGTTGGAAAAATATTTGTGTATTCAACTTTTTACAGTAATTCATATATATATATATATATATATATATATATATATATATATATATATATATATATATATATATATATATATATCAAACTTCAATGTATATATTTAAAATTTCAATTTATATATACAGTTGTAATCAAAAATTTACATACCCCAATGGAAATTTATATAAAATGTATATAAAAAGTTTTGTTTTTGAGGATGAGGAAAAAAAGTTACAAGAAATAGATACAATTACAATTATTTATTTCAGCAATTTTTTTTAGCAAAACTCAAAAATTGCTAATTCAAAAGTATTCATACCCTTTAATGCTATAATAGTATTGTCTACAAGGTGCTAGAAATTTAAATATGATAATGCAGAACCTAATTCTAGAAAAGTAGAAAATGCTGGATTGTAGGTGAACATTCTTAGAGAGTATAAAAGGGTTAGTCATAGGATGATTACTGTCATTACCAATAAGTCAATATGGGAAAAAGTAAAGAGCTATCTGAAAAGAAATATTTATTGTCACAAAGTTGGAGAAGGATACAAGAAGATTTCCAGGCATTTGAG
Source organism: Acipenser oxyrinchus oxyrinchus (assembly GCA_030684275.1). NCBI lineage: Eukaryota > Metazoa > Chordata > Actinopteri > Acipenseriformes > Acipenseridae > Acipenser > Acipenser oxyrinchus. The sequence goes on along the minus strand of CM060247.1, from coordinate 39,727,450 downwards.
TATCCCAGTTTCAACTATTGTTTCTATTATCAAGAAGTATAAGACTCATGGTACTGTCACAATGCTCTCTCAGTCTGGAAGAAAGAAGGTTCTTTCATTAAGAACAAGTAGAAGAATTGTGAGGAAGGTTAATAATAATCTGAGATTGACTGCCAAATTTATACAAATTTAATTGGCTGCAAGTGGGACTGGGGAATCCATTTCAACCATAGGTTGAAGATCTCAGTGGTCCCAGGCCAAGGAAAAAGCGACTCTTAGGAAAATGTCACAAGGACAATCGGTTAAAGTTTGCAAAACAGCATTTAAATGATGGACATGAGTTCTGGTCATGTTTTGTGGAGTGATGAAACAAAAATCGAGCTATTTGGTCACGCTGATAGTCGTTTCGTTTGGAGAAAGACTGGTGAGGCGTACAAAGAAAAGAACACCATACCTACTGTCAAAAATGGAGGTGGTAATATCCTTCTATGGGGCTGTTTTTCCTCTAATGGCACAGGAAATTTAGTTCCAATACATGGTAAAATGGATTCCAAAGCATACCAAAAGATATTGGCCAATCATCTGAAACCCTCCGCTACAAAACTTGGTTTAAAGCGCAACTGGATGTTCCAACACAACAACGATACACAGCGCACATCAAAATCTACTTCAGAATGGTTAAAGAAGAATAAAATCAAGGTTCTGGAATGACCTAGACAAAGTCCCAATCTAAATCTGATTGAGAATCTTTGGTATGAGTTGAAGAATGAGTTGTGCACAAGAGAAGTCCTCGGAATTTGAATGAACTAGAACAATTTTGCATTGAAGAATGGTCAAAAATCACTAAAGAATCATGCCAAAAGCTCATTGACAAATATCCTAATCATTTATAAGAGGTTATTATTGCTAAAGTGCCTCAACTAGCTATTAATTTAATTTACCTTGTTAGGGTAGGAATACTTTTAAATTAGCATTTTTGGAGTTTTGCAAAAAAATTGCTGAAATAAATAAATATATAGATACATAGCATAGTTCAGCGTATATATATATATATATATATATATATATATATATATATATATATATATATATATATATATATATATATATATATATATCGAAACAGATATATTTTTCTGTTTGGTGTGTCGTTATTACTTCTGTTAAGATAAGAGAGAATATGTGTACTGCACATTTCGTTCTTGGGCAGGAAAAACCTAGCCAGGGCACTGTACTGTCAATTTTCACGACATGATAAGTAAGAACAATGGCGTTATTGTATGATTAAAACATTTGTTTTGAGGGTGTAAGGCAGGGAAACATGATCGGCGTAAATGCTTCTTTTTCCATCAGTAAGAAGGATGCAGAGAACGCCCACTTAATTAACCTACTGAAGAAATGTAACACTACTCCAGGCATACACATATTTCTATAGCAAATGTTAATGGCATTAAAATGATAGAGTTTCCTTTTCTTCAGTGTTGAGGAAATGCTGTTTTAATTGTCTTGTCTAAACAGCAGACCAAGTACTGTATATACTTATGTTCAGCCATTCTTTTTTAAAAGGGTATACAGTACCATGGTAAAAGTAGAGCAAAGTGTAGTAAAGCCTAGTGAAAGCACAGCAAAATCAAGGTAAATCACAGCCATAGGAAAGCATTGGAAAACAGAATAAATTGGTATTTCTGTGTTTAACTCCAGGTAAGAATGGAAATACTGTTCAAAATTTGTAAATGAAATCACAACATAAAATTACTTGGTTTTCTTCATTATTCTTCTTATTTTACTTTTTCTTTTCATTCTTTCCTTTTTAATGAAGTGCTCCTTGAACTGTAAACTGTCTTACAACAGTGTTTGTAACTACATGTACTTTTAAATACTTCAACCAGCGCTTCAAACAACTTCTAAACACAGATTCTGTGTTTGCACAGGATTACTCTTTAAGAACCCTTCTGTGTACTAATGTTTAAAGAGAGCAAGATTATATGGCTTTTGACTGCCTAAAATATGCCAACTGGACTGATTGAGTTGAGGTAACTGGACAGTTAAAGACCAGTCACCAAACTACACCAAATCTACAACGTTTATTAGCCTTAGAAAACCACTTATACTAAGCAGCCTTCAAAGCCAGACACAAAAAGCACCAAGTGTGTGTTCTAGGCCTTCTTACTATAAGACTGTTTAGCTTTTGTTTAATCCAATCTAGCATTAACCCCTTTAACCTCGTTAGAGTTGAAGTGGTGCACATCTGTTATAACAGCCTTGTAATTGTTTCTGCATGTGAGTTTCTCTTGCTTGGTGTTATTAGTAGCTAAGCTAAGTAAACTACACTGAACCCCAATAAGAGTAAAGAAGGGATGACAGTATTGTTAATTAACTTCATCTAAGGTTACTGATTGTACGGCTGATATTTTACAGTAAATTCCTACAGTTACATTTAAATATCAGCTTAAACAATGTTGCATTATATCTTAGCCCTGCTGTTTGTTACCAATTACAATTGAATTATTTAATATAATTGTAGAAATGCCTTTGTCATATGTTTAGTATCAAGTGATGCCAAAATATAATATATAATGTGTAGCTGTATAACAAGCATTGTTAACTAAGCTTAGAATTTATTACAGTATATGTTGTCATTCATGTAGCTCCATATTGACAATATCCATAGTTAGTCATTAATTCATTTAATCATTCATTCATATAGTTTAGATTTATTTTAAAATATTTAACACAAAGTAAAACTAAAGAAACTTAGTCAATTTAAGTTTGTTTATACCCAATACACACTATCTAAATTATGGTGATCAGCACACATACAAATCATGTGATTACCATTCACAATCACATTTTCAACACATATTTAGGTAGTGTGGGCAGGGTAGTAGTTTTACTCTGACAGTTAGGCTGTGTTTCAGGTAAACATTCACAAAAAGCAAAACTACAGGGCAAATAAAGCAGTTGACTGGTAAGATGAATAGTAATGAATACATTTTCTGTGTATTTTCTGGGATAGTCTGCTAAATACTTTATTTATTTCATCACACTTTGCTACGACTGTGTTCTTGCAACCTTGTGCAACCCCCTGTGCTTTTTGAAAACATACTGAATCCTTTAGACAAACGTACGTTCATTGCAATAACAGTTTACTTTTTTTCTCAAAATAATTAGGTTAAGCCTGTCTCTGTGTGTTGTGTCACGTAAGATTATTTCAGTCATTCTTTTTGCATACGGAGCTTCTGTCGATCAGGTGAATCCGAAGTAGCTTTTTATGCTGACAATAAAAACATGATTTCTCGTACTTTCTTTTTTCTCATTTTATTGTCTGCAATTACAGATCAAATATTTTGAAGTGCTTATAATTTACAAAGCTTTTCTCTCGACGAGCAGTTCTGCACAGGGTTGACAAAGCCACTAAAGCACCTTGTACAGGTGGTCCTACTTGTATCCCTTATGTCAACAAACTCAGACATCCACGTATTTAAATGAAATCTGTAATTCTCCTGCCTTGTATATTCTGTTAAAGTGAAATAAAAAATATATATCATGCAGATGTTCTAAAAATACTGTTATCTGTAGTAGGTGGACATGCTCAAAGGAAATACTTGGGTATTAGGTTGATCTGTTTTCTGATGTTCTAAGTTAAGCATGCTGTATTCTTCATTTTGTATAAGTATAAGCAAGAAGCATCCAGACTTAGTAAGTTTTTTAAATAAATGCACGGTAGACATCCTTTTATTCACATACAATTAATTTAAGCAAATTTTGCACTGTCCATCAAAACTTATATGCCTGATTTTCTTTTCTTTTTTTTTAAAGTCGTTGGGTGATCACACAAATAAACAACAACTAACAAAAGCAACAAGGAACAACTTCAATACAAAACAGAAGAGCTGTGATTTTTTACTGCTTTACATGCAAAGCACACTTTAATTAACAAAAACAATCAGGCATGTGGCCACTCCCCAATTAGCATAAATTACCTAACTGGAAAATAGCCACAACTGTGATTGTTGGCAGGGGCAGATTAACCCCATGTCTGCCGACTTTATATTCCCACACACACACTATTTACATTTTAGGGCTTTCGCCCTGCCACACAGACTTTATGGCTAGTCCCTTCATCAGTGTATAGTTATTGTGGATTTTTTTTACACCTACTAAGTAGCCATTCTTCATAATGATAAACCAATTGTATTTCCATTGGTGAATCTTCAGAAGATGATTATAATAAGATTGGATAACATAATCAATAGCACCCTGCTATAATGTATATGTTCATGCAACTCAGAACTCCTGCAATGAATTCCCACTGGAAATAGCAGAACCCTCGCTCTCTCCACTCCTTTCCAAAAAGAAGCATGCAGCTCTTCAGAAAAACTAAAGAAAGGGTGCTATTATTTCAAACATATGTCAAAATGTCATTCATCAAATATTCATGAGCCTGAAACATAAAAGCGATGATGAATTAAAAATAATAATGAAGTAAAATGATAATGCACACAATAAACACACTGCCCTCTCACAAGCATGTTCAATTTTCCAGACGCCTTCCCCCGTAGGTGTACAAACAAAAGTATATTAGCAATAGTCACAGAACAAATGCGTTCAGTACACAATACAGCAGCAGTTCCAAAAATGACCTTCTCAATACTGGTGCATTCTTCAGCAATGATTATATCTAATAACATCCGCCTAAATGGAGGCCAGATGAGACACTATTTCATTAACTTATTGTTTAACAGTTAAAAGGTATGTGCCCAATGTTTTTATAAACAGATACAAAGAAAGGTCACCACTCAGAGAAATCAAAGGCTAAATCCCTTTCTATTTTGTAGATCTGCAGTTTCAACTGTTATTGAATTAACTTCCAAACAGATGAGAGAACACTCCCTGTCTTACATAAACCTGGTTTTAATGGTTCCTGTCTTTTACCTAAACATACTTGACTTGAGAGATTACCTGGAAATTCCTACTACTCATTTGCTTGTTATTCGGATTAAAGTGCACTGCATTTTATTATTATTATTATTATTATTAGGGGGCCTAGCAACGAAGTTGCTGGACACCTATTGTTATTGTTAAGATTATTATTAGGCTTCCCAGCCCATGGCTGGGAAGCCTATTGTTGTTAAGATTATTATTATTATTTTTCTTTCCGCCATCAAAACTTTAAAAGTTGCATAAAATGAAAACCATTGAACGAAAACTCTTGAAATTTCACAGAATTGTAGACGCCAGTGGGAACTAATGCCCACAGCTGAATGAATGCGATTGGTCACATGGTTTGGCAGCAATATTGGATTTTACGACACATTTTGGACAATTTACAAACATCTTCTTGTCGGAAACCACTTATCGCAGAGTTCTGAAACTTGGTATACATGGTTAGGGATTGTCCAAGATGCACGGTGCTTGAAATGATTGGTTGATTGGTTCAGTGGTATGGCGGCCATGTTGAATAACCTAATTAACACACAAATGTATTCTTCTCCAAAACCACTGATCTGATCGAAGCAAAACTTGGCATACATGATCCAAGTATGGTTTTCTTTAAAGTTTGCTCAAATGAACTTGCTAAAAAAATGTGAATACAGATACCAATAAGAGTAAAATCAAGTACAAGATACAGGAAGTAGTTATAGTTAAGAGCAGTGGTAGAACATGGCAAGGTATGGAGCAGTGAAGTGCAAGTATAAGCTGATGCAAGTACTGGTATAAGTGGGTGCCATATAGTCCAGTATAGTTGAGAGTTTTGAGGTTTACAGATACTGTCTGAACAGGTGTGTCTTGAGGAGGCGCCGGAAGGTGATCAGGGACTGAGCAGTCCTGATATCAGTGGGTAGGTTGTTCCACCACTGAGGAGCAAGGGTGGGGAAGGAGCGGGCTCTGGAAGCAAGGGAGGGGGGATACAGCTAATCTGCCAGTGGTGGAGGAGCGGAGGGGGCGTAGGGAGAAATGATAGTCTGGAGATAGGAGGGAGCAGAAAGGTCAAGACAGCAATAGGCAAGAACAAGAGTTTTGAATTGGAAGCAAGTGGAGGGATAACATGGGTGGATAACATGTGGGATAACACGAGTGGGATAACATGCTTACCGGGACTAGTTTTGAATGTGTCTTTGCTTACATTCCAATCCAGTGCTGTGCTGCTGAAATTCAGGACAGAGCTGCGCTTCGGTAGTTCAAACAATACTGCCACCTATACATGTTTTATAACAACTTTAAAATGTCTGAAATAATTTCAAATTTCTATTGTTATTTTGATTTGGACTCCCGATTTCCTTGAATGAGTTTAGTCATGAAATGCCAGTTATCGATCTGACTGCGTCTGACTGATCTTAGCAGGCTGTAGTCCCTTCATTAAAACCAGTAATGGTAGAAAACAACAGAGGATGTAAATTGACAGACTGAGCTCAAGGTTCTATCTAAAGATGGTTGCGAAGAGGCCATAAACAAGGTTGGAAATGAATCAGCGTTGAAGCATAGTCTGTTGACAAGAAAAGTAAATGATCCCACAGGTAAAATAATCGCTGAATTAATTGATTTAATGTAAAAAATATACACATTTTATTGCTATTTATTTTAAATATATACTTGTAGTATAAACAGAATACTGAATGATCATTCATGGTATACGGTTTTTATTCCCCTGAGGAGTATGTCCTTACATAAACCACTCATCCCTTTCGGAGCTCATGATTCACTGGGACATCCTCCCGTGGTGAATAAAAACCGTATGCCATGAACGATCATTCAGTATCCTTCATATATTAAAGAGCTGTTACCTCAAAGAGTTTTTTTTTCTACTTGTTTAAAAAAGGAAACGTTTTTGATGTAGAAAGGTATATCTTAGAGGAATTTATTTTTTGTACATATATACGTACGAACATGGAGAATACAAGGCTTTATTTCTTACTGTTTTTGTATTTTTTATTTTTTCATTTATTTATTTGAATAAACTTAAAATGTCTGTCTGCTCCAGGGGTGAAATTCTTCAGTGACTCCCCGGTACTTAGTACTGGGACTTATTTGAATGCTGGTGTAGGGCCAGTCTGGAGATAAAATAGAGTTTATAGTGTACCTATTCACGCTGTATAAGAATGTTACAATGTAAATGTAAGCAATGTTATTATGTACAGTTGACCCAGGCTCTAATGGTATAAGTCATTTAGTGTGACAAAGTGCCATTCGTTTTTCATCAGGGAAGTCTAGTGGGTATATTTCCTGACACTTATCTGCAAGCAAAGTTACCGAGTTCATTTGGATACAAACTAAAGTTGTTTTTTTTTTTTTTCAGGACCGAGTCTGTTTGTGTTCACAATGCAGTTTTCATGTGCCCTCGCTTTGTTGATATGGTCTGTGAACCGGATGTTCACAAGACATATTGAAAGATGGCAGCTACTGATGTAGTGCTCCGGTTTTTAATAGAGCATGTTTTAGATTCTTGCATATTGCTGTGGAAGAAATCACTGGGGAGCACTTTGCTAATTTAATTAATTGACCTACCTGAATGCCTACAGTAGGAGAATAATAAGTAGAAAAATAAAAATTAAAACAACAGGGATATAAATATGTTCTAATCCAAGGCTATCAATGCAGCATGACCAGGTCCTGTTGTAGGTGCGTACCCAGGATCTGGAAAGTATGGGGATGATTTCAGAGTATACTATTTAAACCATTAACAGCAATGAAGCAAAGTTTAATACCAAACTTGATTTACTTAATTAAAACAGGTTAAAATAAATAAATAAAAAAAACTTTTTAATACGTTTTGTGAATAAGGACAATAGCCTATCTGGGCCATAAACATGGAAAGTCGAAAGGGTGCTTAATATCCTCCAGTGACCCCGATGCATTATCCTGTACAAAACAAAATAAAACGCAAAAAATAATATACTCGGTTCAATGGAAATGTTTTGTACAATATACTTTAACGTTTTTGGCGGCATCTGGAGGCCGTTTTGCGGTATTGAGCGTCTTTTTTGTAGGATTAAAAATGTCTGAACAAGATCGAGATTCGTCATTTGGAGCAGGTAAGTTTAAAATTTGACCTGCTTAACTTTTAGGACTTTACAAAATTCATATTTTTTAAGTTTATGAAGGCTTAAAGATTGAAAATAAACATTTAATCAAATGTAAGTGTTTACTTCATGCCTACGTTTTTTAAAGGCGGCGTTTACATGCACAAGTCATGACAGTTTTTCTCACAACGTGTTTGCCGTACTTTTCAGTACTTTTCAGGAAATGGATTGCTATGCAGGTCTGATTTAGGGAAAAAAAATCGACCGTACTAATGCAGGTTACTCAATTCATAGTCATTTAGGGGAGGAGATATTTAAGTGACTGTTTACTAAGTAGGAAAAGAACGACTATCGTGAGGGGAGCTTCATGCCTTGTCATAAAGATAAAAACATTTAACAAGAGAAATTAATTCACGTGTTGTCGCGCACATTCTGAATTACGCTGAGCATTAGCTACTTGGTTGTCTGGCTATGTTTCAAACACACACTTATATAAAATATAATTTTTACTAATTACTACTTAGAATGTATATTTGTTTGTTTGTGCAACATCTAAAAGTTAAATTTCATTAACACTAGAACCACCTTTTACAATACATGTTTTTATTTTTATTTTTATTTTGAATGTAACCTTCCGGGGGATCTGGTTCACATGGGTTTTTACAGATATTTTTTCGTGAGAAAGCGATTGACCCTGCCTTTAAAGTCGCGCTGCCAAGGACGTTCTTTTGCTGTTTTACAATGTATTCGCGTGACAAGGTCACACAGTCATGACTGTAGAGTCGATTTTCATGTACATGTAAACCAAGCCAATGAGTACAGGGCAATGTACAATAGGACTACACCGGTCAATAGACTCATTATCTTCTGTTATGTTAGAGCCTATTTAGTTGTATTTAATGCATTTTAAATGGGATTGAGTTTAATTGAAGTAATTTATATACTTGTTTTCAAATAATTTGTGTTATGGCAACATCAAGTTTTAATTAATTAAAATCAAACTTATATTTCACATAAAAATCTGTTATGTTAGCAATTGTATCTTAGTTTAATACATTTATTTCTTTATTTTTGTTTCTTGGTACAAGTACCAAGCCTGTGTCCATTTCAGTATGAGCTTTGTATGGCAGACAGTTGACAATTAGTAATGCTTTAGATAACTTTAATTCTAGTGATTCTGATGCTGATGATCCAACTTATGCTCCAGCGGGCAATGATGACTGCTGTGATTCCAGTTCATACGAGCTGTCAGTCCATGAGGAAACTGAACCCGAGGAGAATAAATGAAGAAACTGCTTCAAAAGTTTCCCTACGTAAGCCAAACAGTCCATTCTAAAATTTGTAAGATTCTGTACTACAACATGGCAAAACAGATTCCCCACAAAAGCACAAGTTTTAAGTTTAATGTGTTGAAACAAAGGGTTTTCTTTTTGAATAAGCAGAGAATGCTGCTTCAAATGTTTCCACACGTAGGCTTTTAATTTGACTTAATTTCCTTTGTTGTAAGGCTGGACTTATTTAAGTCTTCGATTTATTTAGCAAATTTAGCAAACGCCTTTATCCAAGGCGACTTACAGAGACTAGGGTGTGTGAACTATGCATCAGCTGCAGAATCATTTACAATTACATCTCACCTGAAAGACAGAGCACAAGGAGGTTAAGTGACTTGCTCAGGGTCACACAATGAGTCAGTGGCTGAGGTGGGATTTGAACCGGGGACCTCCAGGTTACAAGCCCTTTTTTTTTTTTTTTTGATATTTTTATGATTTGATATTTTCCATGTGATGTGGTCCTGATGTACAACATTCTGTACACACAATTTTTGTAAATCTGAGTTTAACATTTTTATGTGTCCCTAACATGCAGAATTTCCAAAATGTTAATATTATACCAAAAAAAAACATAGCCTCAGGTCTCAAAAGGATATAGCTCCTGATTTAAGTTTGTAACTTTTTTGCTTCAAAATACTTTTTTTTAAAGACAGTATTACATAACATGCTAATAACTTAGCACTTGTTGGAAAATTTGTCCAAACATATCATTAAAATATAACAAAGCAATAATTATGCTATGGACTTAATGAAAAAATAGCAGGTTTTCCTGGGGCTGAACGCCTTTTTCCATAGCTCCCTGTGGAGCAAAAGTAGAGGATCTGTTTTGTGAATTGGTTTAAATCCACAGCTCCAAGGGTCCTTATTCTCAGCATGAGATTATTGCAAAAAGGCGCTTTTTTGCACCATCATGCTTTGCAAGTCCATTCAGACTCAGGGAAACATTTAATACTGATGCTGCAGGTTTTGAAAGTCAATCGTGTAGAAAATGGAACATTCAGTGTGTGCACAAACGATACTGCGACCACAATAGACCAGCCAAAGAGCACATTGAGGTGGAATGAATGTGAGTGTGGGGGAGTAGCATTGTTATTTCAATTAGTTTTTCAAATTCTAACATTGGAAATGTATTTCTCAGATTTCCAGGCTTTTGAAGCCCTTACAAAAGGTTTATTGACTGTAGGACGGATAGCTGCTTCAGAGCTCACTGCATTGCAAAGTGTCAGTTAGTAATTAACATCCCATTGTTCAAAGGGATCAGGGGTATACTAGTAGCATCCGAGGATGTGGGAAGGGGTCATTTGAATATAGAAGTGGGAAATACTTAGGTTTTGTTTATCGAACAATGGTCAATTGTAATATAATGTCCAGCAGTGTGGAGTAGTGGTTAGGGCTCTGGACTCCTGTTGTGGGTTCAATCCCAGGGGAGGGGCACTGCTGTTGTACTCTTGAGCAAGGTACTTTACCTAGATTGCTCCAGTAAAAACCCAACTGTATAAATGGGTAATTGTATGTAAAAATAATGTGATATCTTGTAATAATTGTAAGTCGCCCTGGATAAGGGTGTCTGCTAAGAAATGTAATAATAATAATAATGTCATGGAACACAAGCTAACCTTTAATGTTATTTGTATATGTGTTCTAGAAAATGCGGTTACTAATGTGGTTTCTCCTGCTTCTCAATTGGTTGATGGGATCCTTTATCAAGGGCTAACATTGTTAAAGTGGCATCTTTATTAACAGCTTCATGTTTTTTTTTTGTTTTTTTTTTCAGTTTGTGACACATACAAATGCAGTTCTTGTTGGCACCACAGCAAAGTTGGCGCATTGTGGAAGATGTCCAGGATACACAGACAACAGAGCAAGATACTTTAAATTGTATTTTTTATAGTTAGCTTAAGATTATTGTTCCATTCATCATAACAAAGTACAAGGTGGTGGTAAAACAATATGGTAAGACTATAATCATATGAAGTAGAATGCAATTTATCATCAATTGACATAATAAACCTTACAGATTGTCTCAGCTAATCAGGTTCCAAGCAGAGTGTTCATTATCTATTTGTTATTATCCACATAACTGTAACGTCCACTATGTCAGATATTGTCTGAGGCACACAGATCTCAACCTCCAGGGCAGTATATGAGCACTGACACAAACCTAGTGCGCCAACACTCAGCGCCAGCTTAAGGGTTTCTTACAGTTATTGTATTCTTTGCTTATTTGTATGGGTTATACACATGTATATCTATTTCCATATATTAATAGGAAATAAATATTCTACACGTGAAGTAGGGAAGCGGTGTGCTCCCTGCCCGAGAAGTGAGGGGTCGGCGCTCCCTGCCAACCTCGCAGCACTACACCCCTGCCCCTACCGTGCCTCTCACCTCTCTCTTGACTTCCTAGGTCTCGCCAAAACCTGTATCACCCCTGTTAACACTACCACTCCGGCTGCCCTTTCCTCTCTCTGTCCTCTCCCACTCTCCTTGCCCCTCTGGACAGAGTGGAGGAACAGGACTTCTGCTCTCTCCCTCCCTGCTCTTCTCTGTCCCCTCTGCTCTCTCCTCTCTCTGTTGCACCTTTGAGTTTCACGCTGTTGAAATCACCTCCTCTTGTTGCTTCCTCATTGTTCTCTACTGCTCTCGTGGACCCCTTATTCACTTTCTTGATGAGCTTGACTTCCTCCTCTCTCCCTCCACCCCTGTTATTCTTTTAGGTGACTTCAACATCCACCTCTCCAACCCTAACCACTCTGCTGGATTTCTGCTCCCCCCTCCACCCTGATTCACACAGCGGGCTGTCAATTTAAATTGTTTTGAAGGTTAATCAATTTACAACATCTTAGCGTGGCCAGTACAGAATCTGTGAAATCTCCTCGCTGGTGTACAGTACAGTTTTATTTGAATTTCTGAAGGCAGGTGTTAAAGTTGAGCAGTATCTCTTATCGAGCTCCAGGGTACAATGAGATAAAAATCAGCGCCTTCAGCACAATTCATTCTGCTGGCCACACCATCAGCCCCCATCCCAGCCCAGGATATATATGGGCTCATGAAATCATTGCACAACAGTTTTGACAGAAATGCATCAAACTGCTGTGGAAATTCTCAAGGATGGGTTTGCACACAATAAGAGTTAGTAAATAGACAAGGACCACCTGCTGCACTAAGGTGTTGTTTTTTTATAATTTAGAAATGAAAAGCTGTCAATCCTTCATAAACTAGTGAAAGTAGGACCTCACTGAATAATTGAAAGGCAAGTGCTTTCTTCACAAAAAAGAAAATTACAATGCAATCCATTAAACTTAAACCCCAACATGCAGGGGTTGGACAAAAACTGCCACATGACTGGCAATAGGGTGTTGTAGTGCAACTCCTGCTATTCTATCTGGTAATTTAGAGGTGGACATTTGCAAGAAAGTACTGTTCTGTATGTTCTTCAGAAGGGTCCATATGAAAACATCAGTAATTTGTACAGTCCTAGTCTGTCAGTTCTGTTGTCTTGCCTTGTCTTTTATGTTTAACAGAATACTTAATAAGGAGGTGTTGTGTCTCTGCGTTGTGTAGAGGTGTAACAGGTCAAATAGATCTGTGAAAAGATCTGATTAACAAGCTTATTGCTTATCTTAATAAACAGAAACTGCAAACGGTTTTATAATTAATAAAGAAGCAATGATACAGTTCCATGATGCAGCTTTACAATCTTCTGTGGCTCTGCTCCCTGGTGGACTGTATAATTCTGCAGTCCCCTATATTTATTGTTCATGCTCAAGCAATTAGCGTCAAGTACATTTAGTGCCCTTTTTGCCTTATTTGGCAATCATTTATAATATACAGCTTAACACAGATGTTAAGCAATTATTAACTTACTGGCTAATAATTGATCTACAGTCTTTTTGTCACCCTGCCCTTAACTGGACCCAATCTCTTTAACACTTTATCAGGTTTCTAGCTCTCTACTTCTCCCCAGTAAACATTAGCTAGAATCTTTTGCTGTGGCTCAAACCTCTAGTTTGAGTTTCAGGAGCTATAAGTCCTGTTTTTCTTGCATTGTTTTGGAGAATGTTTTTCTTAGCATAGACCACTGCATTCTCATTTGCCTGCCCAGAAATAACTGCTGGTGTCTTACCAGTGGTTGCATGTGGAACGCTGTGGTAACAAAACAGAAAATTCGCTATTTTATGTGCAAGTGGACAGCTAGATCCTTTTTCTTTTTCCAGTGCATTTTTGAATGTTTGTACTAACCTCACTGCAACACCATTACTCTGAGGGTGATAAGGCACTGACTTAGTATGCTTTATTGCATTTAACCTTAAGAATTCTGCAAACTCTGCTGATGTAAATTGCGGTCCGTTGTCTGAGACTGCAATCCATATGCAGAAAACATGTTACGCAACACCTTTTTAACAGTGGTAGTACTAGTCATCTTAATCACTTAGAGTAGGCATCTAGTACAAAAAAACATTTCCCTTATTTTTCTACATGTATCCCTTGCCATGGTCTCTCTGCCCATCTCCATGGATGGAAGGGTGCTTTTTCTGGCACTTTGTTTGACATGCCGTTAACACGGCTTCAATCTCCTTGTCTAAACCCAGCCACCAAAAATGACTTCGGGCTATAGCCTTCATTTTTACCATTCCTAAATGGTTCCTCTGCAACACCGTTAACATCATAGCTTGCAGTTCTTTTGGAATTACTACTCTGAGACCCCAATGTACACAATCATTATCTATAGATAATTCAGTACATTTGTTCAAGTATGGCTTTAAGCTTTCATCATTTACAAAAGTTGGCCAGCCATTCAATGTGTAATATTTTACTTTACGTAACACAGAATCTTTTGGTTTTACTGGCCACTTCTGCAGGACCAAGCATTTTTCAGTGGGATGCTCCCCCAGGATGTTTTTCTGGCTGTAGTTGACTATCTTCCTAGAAGAATTCACGAAAAATCTATTTTTACAGTAGCATCTTGGAAATGGTGATCTTTGTTCAGAACACTCTGGGGATTATAAAGTACTTCAGAAACCATATAAACTTTTTGCTTTTGTTTTCAAAACAATATTTCTTTTTTTAAAGTTAAGTGTTTTTTTATGATGTATTCTGCTTAGATACATGTTTAAAACCATGTTATTCTATGACCCGAGGGACCTTACAATACTTCCTGAAAGTTTTGTTGAAAAATATTGATGTTTGGGCAGATTTCAAGACATTGTTTCACCTGAGTGATTGCAATGCCATAATACACGTTTATTCTCAGTATCTTTATAAGCAATAATGGATACTACTCTCGATTTATTTTCTCAAAATAAATATTTATAAATACAATAATAGTTATTAATTTCATTATCATCAGTAATAAGGAAAGAAAACATACCTGATATATTTAGTTCATGAAATAGTATATGCTTATATCCACTCGTTTCTTGATAAGGTACAACGGTGCATATCCGACCCCCTGTGGACTGGGGTAGAGGCGGATATGTGAAAAAGTTGGATTTGTGAACATCTATAGAAAATGACATTTACATGTGCATAAATAGGTTAGTGAACAAAGACACACAAACTGCTTTAAACACTGGGAAATTATTTGCTTTAAAAGTAAGCAAAAGTAGACAAGATTAATTAGGCTGCAATACAGTGTTGCTATGTGGTTTACTATAAGCCATCTCCAGGCAAAGCTTTTTAAAAAAAGACAAAGCAAACGGTAAATGTACAGTAACCTGCAACTGATGGCTTCTTTCTTAACTCTAGAAGTCCCTGCCTCCCTGGTTCTGCTTTCTTAATATCTCTGTCACGGTACTTTGAGCTATTTCTTGATATTGCCAACAGCCGATAAGAAGCTCGGTTTAAATATTGCTTCGGCTATTTTAAACAAACGACCGGTAAGCATTGCGTTTATGAAGCTTGCATTGTTTAATTTAAATGCATTTAAAAGCTACAACAACATGCTGCCAATGTCTGAAACCGTGCACTCCATCACATAAACACATTGCACAAAAAAAGAGACAAACACAAAGCCTTCTCAACTGGTGTATTGAAATGTCACTGCTACACACAGCTGACTGACACACGCACACAGTCCATCTCTTTTAAAGGGGAACGCATCAAAAGGCTGATTGCTTTAACGCTTTCCTTCTGTTTCCATCACGGACGCTGCACTTGCTGCCAATACCATTACTCTCATAGCCTAATTTTAATATTTATTTATTTATTTATTTATATAGCGAGGCGGTTAATTGATCAGGACGGTTATGTGACGGTCGGATCTGCGACGTCCACTGTATTTATAAATGTTGTAAAAACATATATATTAAAACGTATGAGGCAGAATAAATGTTCTAATATAATTGTAAGTCAAATATATCAGATTTATAGTGGTTCCCCTTTTTTTTAATTAGCTTTAATTCGCTGTGATGTTTTGTTTCTGCCTCTCTGCTGTAAACTGTCTCCGCCCTTTAGACACTAAATGCTCCTCTCAGTGACGTCGCACGAAAAATATCCCTCCCCTGTCCATTGCTATGTGTTTCAAGCCTGTACTGCAAAGTACAGTAGCCCTGTAAGTCATCAAAATGAAGTGCTTTTTTATCGTGTTTACGCAATCGTGGTCCTAGAAGCCCACTTCAGTATGATCGTGTTAACACGATCCCAGTCCTTAAAGGATTAAAGGCAACCATGACAATGTGTCAGCATTGTCATGCTGAGCCGATGCCTTGTAGCTAATCTTATATTGGTAAGCTCAGAGCCCAGCTCTGCAATCTGGCTGCTGCTAAGGATGGCATGCCTGTCTTTGGACCAAAGATTTTTAATAGTGGCTTGTGATCGGTAACTAATTCAAAGTTTCTGCTACACAGGTGAAATTTCATCAAGTCAAAAATGATCCCCAGTGCCTCCTTCTCTATTTGTGCATATTTTTTTCTGCTTTACTTAGCGTTCTCAAAGCATATGCTATCTGTCTTTCTGAACCGTAAGCTAATTTATGAGCTTTCACAGCACCTACCCCATGCGGCAATGCATCGATCGTAAGCCATAATGACTGGTAACCCTGGATCAAAATGCACCAGTAGACTTTCGGAACATAGCTGCTTACGAATACCATCAAACGTCTTCTGAACTGTGACGGTTTAATGCCAATCTTTGTCTTTTTCTAACAATTCGGTCATCGGCTTGATTAGTGTTGACAGGTAAGTAACTAAAGCTGAGAACGATCTCAGCTCTGTAACATTAGTTGGAATAGGTGCTTTCTTGATGGCAACTGTCTTTTCTTTTAACACTTTGAAATCAGCCCATTATAATTTCAGTCGTTGACGTAATTGCTTACTACGCGGTGATAAGTGTGTTATTTTTTTTCAAATTACCATAAAAACCTTTGTCAGACTTCAGACAATCAACCAAACACCAGTTAGTCCGGTCTGTAGTTAAAGCCCCTAACCAATAGAGTTGAGTTTTTGGACGCGGTGAAGCATTTTAGTATTTGTTTACTTGAGATTACCGTAGACCGTGGCACCATGGCAATACTTTACCGGAGAGCTTTCTAAATTGTTTTGCAAGACCCAGAACTGATCCAAAAGAAATCAAATTATTTTTTATAGAAGATGTTGATGGAATGAATGCCGGAAGGAGAAGAATACCTCCTGGATTGCAAACTTCTTCACACCGATAATGAAGATTCTGAAGTAGATGAGCCTGGGACATTCCAGTTTTGCTTGTTTAGTTTTCAATAGATGTTGGTTATGTGAAATAAGCCTGTTATAAATATACTAATGTGTATATATATATATATATATATATATATATATATATATATATATATATATATATATATATATATATAGTCAATTGTACAATTGTTTAGTGTAGACTAGTGAGTTACACTTAGAGCAATGCATCAGTTAACTTTGATGTTGTTAGTGTTACCCTTTTTTTTACATTATTGGTTCCTTTTTTCATTTTGGTCCAATGTAGTATATTACTTATATAGCTATTTAGTTATTATAATGTAGTCTTTAGTGCACTTTTTCAGCATTTTTCTGAAAAAAGAGTATTGAAATCTGAATTAGTTTTTGTTTGCTGTTGCTCAGACATTATTCATATTCTAGCATATGTATGTACATACGTATACTGATGATATTTGTTATGAATTAAAAATATTTTTAAAGCAATTTAAAAAAAGAAAAAAATATGTGTGTGTTTTCTACTTTTGTTTTTGCTTTCTACTTGGGTAAATATAGATTTTACTTAATGTCAGAGTGTAACCCTTGGTATTTCCAGGTTCTACAGACACTCAGCTTTTCAAAAAGGTATAACACTCTATTCTTTAAAAGGATATATACACCAACTCACATAATAAGCTAAAACCCTGCCAATCACGTCTCAAAAAGGTAACAACACACACCTGTCAAACAATTGTGTAAATTGAAGACCATACATGATATTAAAACAATTGTTTCAGATTCTTGTTCCTGAGGTTTGTGGCTACCACTGATAACACTGATAATGATTACATATTTTAAGTAGGAGATCAGTAAATTACACTTATGAGGACACTTCTAAAAACAAAATCATTTTCAAGTGTATTTTTTTAACTTGTTTCACATTCAAACTAGGCCAATGTGGGGTATACTTGATCATATAATGAAACCATTATTTATTTAGTAATCTGCAGAACAACAGCTTTTTTTAGAAATGTATACTACTGTATATTTTAAGTAGATATTTGGTCTGATGCATGCACTTAAATTAAGTCCTGTCAGTTGGCCCTCAAAAAGGTAGAATTCTCACAGTCTGCAAAGGGCTAAAAGACGGATACTTTCAGCATCAATTATATGACCTAAGTAGTTTACGCTATTTTGGGAAAATGCACATTTGTCTTGGCTTAATTAAACCAGTGCTGTTCTAATTTATTATTATTTGTTTATTTAGCAGACGCCTTTATCCAAGGCGACTTACAGAGACTAGGGTGTGTGAACTATGCATCAGCTGCAGAGTTACTTACAACTACGTCTCACCCGAAAGATGGAGCACAAGGAGGTTAAGTGACTTGCTCAGGGTCACACAATGAGTCAGTGGGTGAGGTGGGATTTGAACCAGGGACCTCCTGGTTACAAGCCCTTTTCTTTAACCACTGGACCACACAGCCTCCTAATTTACTCAAAACAGCTTCCAAGTTTCGTAAATGTTCAGCAGTATCTCTACCGGTTACTAGGGTGTAATTTAGGTCTGTGGTTCTCAATCCTGGTCCTCAGGGACCCCTGTGTCTTCTGGTTTTTGTTCCAACTGAGCTTTCAATTACTTAACTAACAAATAGCTTAATTAGGCCATTTTAATTGTTCTCCTAAAAAGTTGCAGATTTCAAGTTATTATATAACATTTTATAGTTCAGCTGAAATCTCCAACTGTTTAAGCGCAGAAAACAATTAAAAGGGCCTAATTAAGCTAATTATTAGTTCAATGAAGGGTTTAGTTAAGTAATTGAGAGCTCAGTTGTCCATTATGCGATGGAATATTGCTGGCACACTGGAAACACCATGAGGGAGTCTATCGTGCTGAAATAACCCCTTTTGTGTGTTAATTGTCCGGTACTGTTTACTTGCACCACACAACTCTACTTGCATTAAATCTAACTCACTGAACTGCTTTCCATTAGCAAGTTGCATAAATAGATTTTGAGCTCTTAGAATTGGATATGAATCCATCTCTAGCCATGGGTTGATGGTCACTTTATAGTCACCACATATGCAGACACTCCCATCAGTCTTGGGAACACATACAATTGGGGCAGTCCATTCTGAACATGTTACTGGTGAAAGAATGCCCCGCTGCACCAATTCGTCCAATTCTTTATCTACCGCCTCTCTTTACGTGTAGTGAACAGGTCTAGCCTTGTAAAATTTTGGAACGGCTTGTTCCGCTACATACAGTTTTGCCTTAATACCTTTCACTAAACCTATTCCACAATCGAAAACTACAGCGTACTTGTTGCCTATATTTTCTATGGGATCAGTTACTTGCTTTTGACCAGTCTAGATGTAAGTGTGTTATCCAGTTTTGCCCTAACAAGGAACAACTATGACCCTGAACTACTAGCAACATCAGTGGTATCAGATTACTGTTTTTCTCAACCTTTACATCCAAACTTCCCAATATTTTCAGGGTTTCAGTAGTGTACGTCTGCAATTTAAACCTTTTAAATTTGCTGATATAAAATTTCACTGATATTATTGACAAAGCAGCTACAGTATCAATTTGCATCTTAATTTTCACCCTGTTTACTTTAAGCAACACATTATAGGGTTTCACATACTCACATTGCTCATTCAGTACCACAAACAGTCCTGAACTTTCATCCATAGTTGTCCCATTTTTATTTTGAGTCCCTTCGTGACGTTGACGACTTGTGTGGCTTCCAGTTGCTTGTCTGCGTTGCAATTCCTTTTGCATGAACCTGCACCGTGTTCTGACTACTGGGCACCGTCATGTTGTTTACATCTGTCAGTGTCAGATCGTCTTCCACTGACCTGACGCAATGTAGCTTCCGCCCCTGGCTCTGTGTAGCTGGCGTGCATGATGTACCGCATATGTCACTACGTGAGGAATTCACACTTTTGCAAGCCTTCGCCAGATGTCCTGCCTTTCCACAAGTTCGGCAAGAGTAATCCTTAAAGTGGCATTCCCATGCCTGGTGGTTTGCTCCGAAGCATCAGTAACGGGAGGTTTGAGGCTTTACCTTTTTATTATCTGCCTGTCTTGTCTTTGTGCTGAGGCTACCAGTGCTGTAAACCACAGTATTTTCTGTACTTTTGAGGAATTCTCTGTTTGAGATTTCGATGACTAGTTGGTCCCACAGTTGTTCACTTAACCTGCCACCAAACTGGCATGGTTCAGCAAGTCCCTTTACAGCCACCATAAACTATGACACTGACTCGTGCTGCATTTGCTTGCGGGTGCAAAAAGCATATCTGTTGGCTACCACATTTCTCTAGGCTCACAATGTTCCCATAGCACCACCAATAATTCTTCCAGTGTCGAATCCTGGGTGCTTTTTGGAGCAATGAAATCTTTTAACACGGCATAATTTCTCGTGCCGATTGCAATGAGGAAAACAGCCTTTCTCCTTTCTGAGGTGATATTGTTTGCCACAATGAAATTATTTTGACGTTCCTCAAAATGTGTAAACGTCTCACTTGCCTGGTCAAATGCCAGCGTCGAGGCACTATACTGCCGAGATATGCTATTTTCTTCACGTCAATCCGATGTTCAGTCCGCTATTGACAGGCCTTGAGCACAGATCCTATCTTTGTCGCCAAAATCTGTTGTGTAGAGGTGTAAAATAGATCTGTGAAAAGATCTGCTTAACAACCTGATTGCTTACCTTAACAATAAACGGAAACTGCAGATGGTTTTATAATTTAATAAAGAAGCATTGTTTATTCAACGATACAGCTTCACAATCTTCCGTAACTCTGCTCCCTAGTGGACTGTCTATAATTCTGCCATCCCCTCTATTTATTGTAAATGCTCAACCAATCAGCGTCAAGTACATTTAGCGCCCTTTTTACCTTATTTGGAAATCATTTATAATATACTTAACACAGATGTTATCACATATCCAACAGGAGGCTATTTGCATAATAAATTAATCATGTGCACGGTATGTGGACATGCAGTGCAATTTGATTTCCAGCTTCAGACCTGATGCTCAATATGAGTGAGTATAACATAAGAGTCTAACAATCTGACTCAATTCTGAGACTGTGCCTCCCTAATATAAATATATAATATAACTTCAACTAAACAGTGATTCGGAATAGTGAGACAAAAGCTACTAAAATAAGGCATTTATTTCGAGGGGAGCACCATTTTAAGAAGAAAAGGGAACATAAAATCCAGTTTTCTTTAAATCAATAGTAAGAATTTTACTGCAAAATATAATATAAGTTATTATAAGATATTTAACTGTGATGCATTATTTTATTTATAATTTAATAAAAGGATATTAAGGCATTGTCTGTTTGGTGTGTGGCACAATTGTTACAAATTATTACTCAGTCCGATAACAGAATTAGCCTCCCCACACCAGCAAGGAGACTAGCTGCCTTCAGAAATTATTTTTCTTGTTGTTTACTTTCATACTGAACAACTGGCAGATACTCCTTTGTACGTGCCAGCCCTAACTGTCTAATCATATCATCATATTTTTTGTCTGTAGGTTTCAAGTCATCACAGATAAAACAAGTTTTCACAATGTTCATCAGATCTTCAACACAATCTGTTCCTCACCGCATGCATAGTTTCGTATGGTACATGCAACCAAGAAATTCAGATCCAATCTAATCATGGCTTTCATTTACAACTTCTTAAAGTAACAATATTACTATCTCAGAAAACTTTTTCAACTGATTTGCAGAAGTAAAGCAATACAAAAAAATAATACTTTTTATTATTAAATGTTTTTTTTTTCTTTACACTATTTGAGTCAGTTATACAATTGGAAATGCAGTGAAACATCATACAAAAGTATAAATTCAAACAAATATATATATAAAGGAAAGGAGAGTATCAAGAATGATATGTTGCTTAGGGATAGTAGTGTGACCAAGTATACTACACATTGCCATATTTACATTTTGCCTTTTAACAAAATAGATTACTACAGTCCAAGTAACCCATCTGGACAATAACAGCAGACTCTCACTAATCCACACCCATGTAGTCTGAATTGATCTATAATTCAAACCATGCTATCACAATTAAATGCATGTTGACAGCATAGATGAATTTAAATACAACTGTAAATTCCCACCCAAATCTTTCCTTTGCAGTGGCACATGCATAGTACAGTAAAGGTCATTTGAAAGTTATTTTACAGAAAAAGAACTGGCTAAGAGTTTATTAATGTTTTTGATTAAATATTGGTGTTCAGTCTGATTAGGTGTCTTGTACTACGACCAAAATCTGTAATACATACATACATGCATAAAGCCCCTCTCGTCAACATGGCCTGGGGCTCTATCACCACTTATGCGTGGGTGCGGCAAGAAACTCTCACAGTCAGTGTTTATATTTTATCATGGTTTTCGCAGTTTTATTTACAACTAACACACAAACACAGGAACAAATCAAAGAATTACACAGAAACCCTACCCCAAACAAGGTCTTCAAAATAAACAAAACCGCAAAACACCTAAGCTACGGCTTCTCTTTCTCATTCTGTTTCCATTCCGCACTCCACACTTTGCACTCCACACTCCACACTCCACACTCCAAACTCCACACTCAACACTCAACACTCCAAACTCCACACTCCAAACTCCACACTCCTACATAACGCTCTCCTCTCCAACCACACCATAAACAAACGTTTCTTCCTTCCTTATATACAATGTGGCCAGGGGATGATTGACAATTAACCATTCAGTCAACTACTACCTGGCCACATTCCACACTCAATCTTTATTTATTATAGCGCCCTTCACAATAGAATTGTCACAGAGCGCTTCACAGGGTGAAAAAATAAAACAAAACAAAACAGTACATTGTCAATTTAGAACGGAATCCAGCAGGAAACAGAAATACAAAGTTAATACAAGAGAACAGTAAGAACAGAACAATACAAGGTGCAAACAAGACATTTTTAATATAAATGGTCTAGATTATAAAATGTGTCTTTAAAAAAAAAAAAAAACAGCAATGCTTGGTGCTTCCCTTATGGAACAAGGCAGTTTATTCCAAAGTTTAGGAGCCCTACAGCTAAAAGCTCTACCACTTGTATTTAAAAAAAAAAAAAAATCTTTGGGGTAGTGAGCAATCCAACATCCTGTGATCAGAGTGGTCATCTGGGAACATATGGAATCAACAAGTCATTCAAATAAGATGGGACTGAAGTAGTTATAGTTTTGTAGGTTATTAGCAGGACCTTAAAACCAATGCTTAACTGAACTGGAATCCAGTGTAGGGATGCTAAGATAGGTGTGATATGGTCATATTTCTCATTGCAGGGTTCGGCTCAAAAGTGAAACTGTCCACTCTAATAACAGATGGATCTACATTATTTAGTTGACTTTTTGATTCCAAGAACATTATCTCTGTTTTATCTGGGTTTCACATTAAGAAATGTTCTCACATCCATTCCTGAATGTCAGCAAGACGTGCAGTCAGAACATTTACAGTTGAGCTGTCACCTGGCTTCAAAGATAAATAAAGTTGAGTATCATCAGCATAGCAATGAAAGTTTACCTCATGTCTATGGACAACAGCACCAAGAGGCAGCATATATAAGGCAAACAGAATGGGTCCAATAACAGAACCTTGTGGGACACCACATGTAACTTCAGATAAAGCAGAGAAGTCACCCTCAATTTTGACGTATTGTTAGACAGATAGATATAAACCAGGACAAGACACTGCCTAATAATTCTACAAGCTTCTCTAGACGTTCAATCAGAATTGGGTGATCAATGGTGTCAAAAGCTGCAGTCAAGTCTACAGCCCATAGCGGATGCTAACAGCACATCATTTACCACTGATAAGGGCAGTTTCAGTGCTATAACCAGAGCTTAAATCCCACTGAAATTTTTCAGATATATTATGTTCAAGAAATGTATTTAGTTGGTTACTCACTCTCAATCAAATAATTAAACAATCAACCACCATGTAGCTGTGCAAACAGTGGCCATCTTGGTTGCAGGCTGTCCCTTCACCAAGATGGCCACCAGCCACCAAACCTTTTTTTTTCCACACACATGTGCACCCCTGGGTAGAGCCTCTGATCTACCACAATACATACATATATACTTGTAAAAATATTGCACTTGACAGCAACACTGCCAAGCATGTGTAAAAAACACACATAGACATACAGTCTATTCTGCCATTCACCTCACCTATAGTCTACATATAAGGAATGGCTCATTTGTACTACTTGATCTTATTCAAGTTATGCAACCCATTAAACACATTCCCTATGGCTAATGGCTTCTGGCACTGCAAAGTAACAGCTCTCAACTTTTTGCAACTCAAGCAAACAACTAATCAGTCTGCACAGTTATATCATCTGAGCACCCATTTTTCAATTTTTGACAGATTTATGTTAAATAGATGGAAAACTACAAAGTAATTAAATATGTTAACGTAACATTATTCAACAGGTTTCATTCGATTTCATGAAGCAAAATGTGTTAATTCTATAGGATGATGCAAAACCTTTGTCCATAGCTGTAGATCCCCTCATAAAATGTAATGAATTCAGTCTTTCACACTGAGATGTACATGACCGATTACAGACATCTTGAGCACCCGCATGTTAGCGGTTTAGTGCTGCATCAGTTTTAATCAAGATTTCTCTGTAGATCTGCATCCCAGCCAAACAAAGGGTTGCATATGCATGATTATAAGCACTGCTGACTCAAAGGATAACCCTGCCAAAAAACTCATTAATAAAGTGTAAACTGCACTAATGGGAGACCCAGGATCTGAAATGTATTAGCACAACTAGCCCAACTGTGTAAATGCTCTTCTTTCTTTCTTACAAATCTAGACACTAAAGCACTTTTCCAGCAGTTTACATCCTACTACTGTACATAAGACACTGTTCCTATTTTAAGCAATGACATATATTCTATATCTCTATTTGCCTGGTAAAGATATTGAAAGTAACACCTATAATCCCCTTGTTAGTGTGTATTATAGTTTTAAGAACCTAAAAGCACCTTTCTAATGTCTTGGGGGGGTGGAATCAAGATTGTGAAGCAGCTTAGCAATGTGCGTGAAATTGTTTGGCTTCTAGATGACATCAAATGAGGGCGACAGTTAGGATAATGGGACACCACCTGAAGAATCAGGATTATCCTTAAAAGCTAAAATGCTTGACCAACCTTTGAATCTTGTAAGTTCTAAAGTATGCTATAGAAGTCAATGATGTTCTAAAACTGGTTTAATATGTTCTGTAAACTTTGCAGGAGTTAAGACAGAATTTATACTGGCAACTAATTCGAGTTTAGACAAGGACTAGACATCGTTTAGCATGGAGATGCAATACTACAGTCAAAAATACAGTATGCACCAAGGTTTCAACAGAGCCTTGATCTAACCTCATAACCCTAGCTAAGTTTCCAGAATGAAAGAAGGCAGTTTTATAAATCATTCTAATATGTTGTTCTGAGATTCTCATTTGCAGCTTAAAGCAGTTTTATAGAACTGTACTATTTGATTGGAACATGCTTTCAGTGAACTTGGTGCCACCACTTTCACTCTTTAAACCTCTCTTGTTCATTCTTTTTTGAAATACAATGTTGATCTCATTTCATTCGCAAACTGAACATTGTACAGTATTGATAATAATGTTAAAGAAAT
Source organism: Acipenser oxyrinchus oxyrinchus (assembly GCA_030684275.1). Lineage (NCBI taxonomy): Eukaryota > Metazoa > Chordata > Actinopteri > Acipenseriformes > Acipenseridae > Acipenser > Acipenser oxyrinchus. The sequence goes on along the minus strand of CM060247.1, from coordinate 39,701,775 downwards.
GTAAAGCCTGAAAATACAAATGGAATCTAACAAGTCAATAACCATGCAATGATATATATATATATATATATATATATATATATATAGCCTTTCTTCACACTTTGCAGGTAGAGTATAGTGTATTTGCAACAGGTGTTATGGAAGATTCAAACCAAAGTTCTTAAATGGATAATGTATAATATAATATATACCTGTTCTGAATTAGCTTTGGATGGATTATTGCTGCTTCTTTTATTAAATTTGGTTCCTCAATAAGTATCCACCCTACCCTGAAAAATATGCATAAACATCTAAGCAGGGTAAGGGCTTAGATTTGGTATATAAATATATAGCAGCACTATAAACGATACAATTTGGTATCTAAATACATATAAGAATTGTGCTCCTTTTTGTGGCTGGAATATGTTATTTAATATGTCCCTTAGTAACCATTGTACAGCATTTACTAGGTGATTAGTGTACTTATACAAGGTAATTGGGATAGCTGCCTTCAGGTCATGTGAAATGTTTACTTAATTCTGTGCCTGCATGTAAAACTAGCCTCTGAGAAGGGGCGTTTTATATTGAGTTGGCCAAAGAAACAATACCAGAGTGCATTTGAATGTGAAATGTACAAACTATACTATTAAAGGCTCAGCCCTAGTGCTTATAAAATGAATTATAAGAGAGGGAAATGTTCGGATTAGAAAAAGACACATGAAAAGGCTGAAACTTGTCACTGTGAATATTATTTACAGGTAGAGGGCAGGAACCTGAGGGAGTCCTCTGAAAGTTTATTCAAAGAGCTGGGTAATTAGTGCTAATTAAGGCCAATTAGCTGCTTAACACCCTGGGGCCTAACAGTGTCCAGGTACACATCGTAATTAGGCAATTCTTCATTAATTGCAGAGGCACAAAAAAAGCATTAACTACAGTACCATGCCTTCTGTTGAGGATAAAGGAATGATGTCATCCCAAGAAGATAACAGTTGAAGGTTAGGTATGCTCCGTGGGATGGGGGCTCTTGTATTAATGACTTTTTAAAAAGATCACTGGGATGTTTCATAAATGTTCTTCAAAAATGGTATCTTACTGCCATGGATATGACTAGTACGGTGAATAGACTTAGCTAGCAACTCGGTGAAGCACTTTTTCTGGAAGACACGCTTTATTTACAAACAAAAAGGGAGAAAATCAACAAGATTCATTTGCATATGGCAACATCCACTTTTTCAGCTTAAAAGTAAACCTGGCCCAGGGGTGTAAGCTATTATACTTGAATGAACATGACGTAAAATCAGAGCTCAGTGACTTTTACTTCAGATTGCTAGAGCGTGTTAGACTTTGGAAATCGAGCGCTACGTAACACGGGACCAGGTGTGCTAAGATATATCTTACCACATGTCTCAGTTAAATACTTTTAAATAGTGCAATACTTTGGGGACATGGAAAAGGGGAACATGACTTATATTGCAGTACGGATATATATATATATATATATATATATATATATATATATATATATATATATATATAATTTAAAATTACAGCCTAAACAGTGGGCTGAGATTTATACACAGCAAAATGGCACTAACTAAATAGTGTCATTGGGTTATTGTGGTGTTATTCTGACGCAGTGAGTAAAAGAAAGAAAGAAAGAAAGAAAGAAAAATGCCAAAACGTATACATATTTTTAATGACGATCTACAGAATTGATTATTATTATTATTATTATTATTATTAAACACAATAAAAAAAAATAACCATTAAATTGCCTATATTTAACAGGTTTAATTATTTAACAAATGTGTCCAGTTTTGAGCTTTGGTCACTCAACCCATGGGTGAATTACAATAAAGGCATTTTAAAATGTTGAATGATGTCTGCAATGAGGTTTATACATTTAACTTCAGTAGTACAGTTGTAAGATCTGCAAACAAATGCATAGTTGTGACAGAGAGCGAATGAATCCTAGTCAACAATCTCCCTCCCGACCTGTGAGGGCGCTGTATAACAGGAACAGTGTGCCCCAGACTGGATGGTTTGGCAGTTCTGTTCTGTTGCAATCTGTTCCCTTGTTATAGTTAAACGAAAAAGTACCGTGAGTGTTTAGTGTTGTCTTATCTGTCTGTTTAACTGTTGTTATTTGTTATTCTGGACAGCTAATTATCTGGGAGCTGTCGCACTAAGCCAGCATCAAACCCGGACTACACTGCACTACTGTTGTCACCGATTATTGTATTAAATCACCACTTGCACTAGGCGCCTCACTATTGAACTTGTGATTGTGTGTGTATAGTGTGTGTCATTATTAGTATTATTATTTTGGGACTGACCCCCGTGGTTTACCTGTGCTATACACATCATTGTGTAGAGCCAGGTATTATTATTTAAGGTTGCCAAACAAGCAACCCAGCACAAATAAAGAGCTGTTTTTTTCACTGTGAACTGTGTTGTGTTTGTTATTACAAACCACTTGCCACAATAGGTCATTAAAAAGACCCCCAAGCTACCATGCCTATTACAGGTTCACAGGGACCAAAACTGAGTTTTATTTCAAGATGTTTTGTTTTTCGTTGGAAAATGTTATGAGGATGAAAAATGTGAAGCAGCATTTATAGCCACATATGTGTGTTCTCATCTTAGTTTGAAATTATATTTTTCCTTTAACCCAAATATGCCAAGTAAAATAAATATTTGCTTTTTAAATTACATCTACCAGTAATTAACAACAGATAAAGCTTTAATATCCTTGCTATAAAATGCTTGATACATTTACACCAATGTGTTTTTATGTAGATAAGTACAGCTATTATTGGGAAGGAAATTATGTAATCTGACCATTACTAATGACATGTGGTTAGGATAATGCTGGAGGACATTCAGTACGTGTGTATTCAGGTTGTTAATTAGTTTGGGTTTAGCTTTCTGAGCCAATGCTGCACACCATTTTCTCATCACCACTGCTTATTAATACTTGTATGAAAAGTAACCTGATCCAAGTAAAGGGCTGTCTGGGATGCAGGCCTCAAATCACTATGTCATCCCACCAGCATTAATCAAAGAATTTTCTGCTGCTTTTAAAAAACGTTACAGTAAGATGTCACCGTCCATTGGTATTTTGCAAATACATCAGGGATGGATTAAATATCAAAAAAATTACCTTTATTGCAGCTGGCTACTCGAGTAGGAAAAGAGATTTGAAAAAGTAGAAGGAATAGTCTGGCAAGTACAAAGTGCCATTTTTCCCAAACTTTCTGTGGGGTGCTGTAGCAGGGCAGAAGAGCCTTGCTAAAAATGTATTATTTTGGGTTTATTTAAAAGAATGGTTTATAGGGTTGTATTGCTAAGATGTGTTGTATTGTATTATATTGTATTGGATAGTATAGTTTAATGTGGTTTGGCAGGGGTGATGTTTGGAGCGCGTCTCTGCCAGACTACATCTCATGAGAATGTGTAGTCGGCACCTAATGATTTAGTGACAAATTGGCTGTTGACCAATTGTTAAAAGTCTCGTGCAGAATGTGGCCATCTCCAGATCAATTTATTGCTGATTTGGAGATGGTCATGTATAAAAACCTGCAGCTTTGGCTGAACGGGTGGGTGTACAGAGAGGAGGTACGTGAGTGAGAGAGACGAGAGAAAGACCAGCACGGTACTTGTTTTGGTGGAGGTATTTTTGTGTACGAGATTTGTTTTGTTTAACCTTTTATTTTTGGCTCCGTGAGCTGCGTTTTTGTAAAAGTGTTTGATTTATTTTGTATAATAAATTCGCACAGCCCACAGTACTTGTGTGAGGGTGAACTTCCTGGTCTGGGGACGTCACCGTTCAGCCGTCCTGTTACAGGTGCAAGAACATTTTGTGGGCAGTAAACACTAAAAATACCCCTGTTTTTACATATAGGTTTTAGAGAAGGTAGAACTGCAGTGTACAAAAATGAAGGTTGATAAGAAGAAAAAAATAAAATAAAAATAATGTACACAAATAATTTACATGATTAAAAAATCATTTATTTCAGGACATTTCAGGCAAAAGCCATTCTTCTGCTGTGTAGAAAGAAAAGTAACACAGTGCAGTAAACTTGTTGATTTTCAAAAATTCTGAGGATGTCAGAATAGAATGTTCATTCCAAGAGGCTCCAAAGTTCCAAGTTTGAAGATAAGCTCACATTCTCTTTGCTTCCAAGTATAATTTGTACCAAAACACTGACTGATTCCACAGATGGTGATGTCTTCAACGGTGTGATTATTGCTTTTGAAGTGTCGGGCTACTGGAAATGTCAAGGTGTTGATTAGAATGCTTTGTAAATGTTCCACAAAACGATCTGCTAAACGTCTTTTAGTTTCCCCAATGTATAATTGGTTGCATTTTGTGCAAATGATGCAGTACATGTAAAGGGCTGGTGGATGTGGAGTGATGATTTAGGGTCTCTGATCTCAGTTTGGGAATTCATATATTTGCATGTCGAACATCATAGCCTGTTGCATGGGACTGTGCCTTTTAAAGGTTCTACAGAACAGCGAATTTCACTGTGGATCTCTTCTATACGACATTAGTCCGAAACGTCATGATTATTTTTTAATTATTTCAACTTTTTGTGTACATTATTTTTATTTTATTTTTAAATATTTTTTTTCTTCATATCAACATATATATATATATATATATAATACATTGATGAAGGCTGTATTTGCATCCTGAGCCATTCAAAGAAAAAAGGCATAATACCACAGTAGTGATGTCAAAAAGTGATAATTCCTCTAGTGGAAAATATACTTGAACTTTGACCAGTTCAACTCCTCGAGAACATCACTTTCAATTAAAACACAAATTGTCTCATTTTCAGTCACTCGAAAACACCCACAGTACAGAAATGTTCACTAATGATCAACAAAATGAGAATATGTTAAAAAAAATTAGTAAAGCTGGTACATTCGTATCTCAGAGAAAGTAGAGAGGAATGGGAAATTAAAACAAGGTAAAGACAATCATCCAAATAAAGCTGAAGCACTAACGGATAACGACATAGAACATCTGTACAGCACTGAAACACTACGTTTAAAAAAACCCAACTGTACTGCTTAACCTCGTCTTCGTTCTCGTAATTTATGACATCACAGAAACCCTGAATGGAATTATTTTCCTGTAGCTCACTGAAGAGGCCCACCTTAACTTTGAGGCTAATGTAAATTGGAATGTATTCATCACACAAGTTGTATTAAGAAAATGAACCTGTCCTTGTAAATACAACTGATTGTATACTAAGAGTGAATATGTGTACACTGATGTAATGCCTTATAGTCATACAAATTAAGAACAATGCTTTTATTTATTTTATTATGTTTAAATCTTAAAGGTGTAGCTGTAGCATCAAAGGTTTCAATAGAACACATCACCATCCTTGATAGACATGAACCTTAAACTGTTGCTGAACCCGAAAATTCAGTCAGGGCCGAGAAGCAGAAGAGCAGGCCTCAAGAAAACATTGCTGCTCTAATCCACAAGTAGCCACGATGACTGACTGCTTTGCAGAAGGCGTAGGGTGGAGCCACATGTTATTAATGGATCTACAATGACCTTCTTTGCTATCAACAAAACTCTGTAAACTCCTTTAGATACTATATAACATTTTTATTTAAAGCGCAGAGAAAGCATGGTGAAGCACAAGTAAGCGGTGTAAAGTGGTAAAGCATATTAAAAAATATGGCAAACCATGGTAAAATGTGATAAATGTACAATATAAGCATGGTAAAAGCATGGGAAAAATGCAAAATTACCAAGTAAAATAATCAACTTTTATGAGGGAAACAGAATGCAGCTATTGCTTTGCATAGAGCATTACGCAATTTGCATCCCATTAGTGATTACATTTGCATCCAGATGCAGATGAAGTAAGATAGCAAAATGCTTGCCAATGTCCACATGCTTCCAGAAAGTAAGCTGCATGGCTGTTCATGAAAGCTGGACAGAAATGAGATGAGGCAATGTGTAAGGCTAAATTGAAGTTAGTAATTTGTTTGAAATTATGTTTGAGAATTATGTTGGTGGCCAATCCTTCTTAAGTACATATTAAGTACTGTGTAAGTACATATGCATTTATAAAGTACCCACTGTACTGTATATACTTTATAAGTGCTTACAAGCTTAAGTAAAAAGTTATATTGAGGCTGTGTGGTCCAATGGTTAAAGAAAAGGACTTGTAACCAGGAGGTCCCCGGTTCAAATGACTCATTGTGTGACCCTGAGCAAGTCATTTAACCTCCTTGTGCTCCGTCTTTTGGGTGAGACGTAGTTGTAAGTGACTCTGCAGCTGATGCATAGTTCACACACCCTAGTCTCTGTAAGTCGCCTTGGATAAAGGCGTCTGCTAAATAAACAAATAATAATAATAATGTGAGAGTACTTTGGGGACTGCAACATTTAGTACAGAGGAAGTAGTTTCAAATATTATTTTAATTGACTTTTATATTTCTCTTACTATCATTCTGAGTGGCTCGGTTGTTTCAATGTTGAGTTATTAGCATTTTTCTCAAAATGTGCCTTTTAAAATGTGGCTTTGAGCTGATCCGGAGAAGCCTGCTGGGACTAACACAATTTCTTGTTCCATTAACAATGTAGTCTTTCAACTTATCCCCATCTACTCTCTTTATATAAGGCTGTTCAGACCCAGCATTAAAGATACTCCAAACAAGCTCAAAGCAAGCCCAAAGCCATGTAAAGCATACAGCAGTAAGAGGGACATAACAAAGCTATTAAAATCACTTTTGGAAAGAAACCAATGTCTGACATGTTCCCCAAATACTTCAAACTGGTTTAAAATGGTTCCCCCAGTTGCTCTCAATGTATTTATTATAAATATATTTTAATATATCTTTATGAGGTGCACTCTTTGTTTTCAAATGTTATTGCACTGTTATATCAGATTATTTTCTATTAGAAAATATGCATTCAGTTTTCAAAAGGCATTATGTTATTTTGGTCTGAAGCCAGACCTCAACGATGTGAAAGATGTACCATACATAATTAATTCTGGTGACATTTAGACTATTCATTTTAACAAAATGAGCATACCTGACCAAAAGCTGTCCAGTTTAATTATACTGTCCTAGGGTGAATCACAAACTAAATTGTAAAAAAATAAACCATTTTGAAATTGAATCTCATGAATGATTGCATTTTAAATTCTTCACCATTTACTCTGCCATTCAGAATCACTGGGGCAAAATTAGTGGGTCTCAGTGTTTTTTTAGTTAACGGTAACAATAACGAAAATGTCTATTAACGAACATAAATCATATCCCTTAATAGTAACTATAACTATAACTAAAAAATAATGTAAAACGATAACGAAATAGTAACTAAAAAAAACCCAAAACATTTTGTTATAGTTAAGCTTGCTACTTTTCGATTGTAATCGGTAAAGCTTGTTAAACAACGAATTCCCCAAAAATTTGTTTGACTGAAATAAAATTATATAGGGTAAATGTGTTTAGAAACACTCACTATTTTTTATTTTCTTACAAAAAAAATAATCATTTAGAAATCATCTCTAGTTTGTGTAGTTTTTATACTTGCTGTCTGTCCTGTCTCCATTCCGCTCTGAATGGCTAGATGTCGCTGTCAGTCAATGTCAGTGGTCCCTTAATAGGCTACTGTAGTTTCACTGTCAGTCATTTCATCCTGTTATGTAGAAATTAGCGGGTTAAGTATGGCAAGCCAAATTATAATTTAGAGATATCTCAAAATGCATTTCAAGATATCTTAAATTGAATTGCAGATATCTCAAACTAACTCGATTTCAAGATATCTCAAACTCATTTCGAGATATCTCAAGTTCAAATCGAGATATTTCAAATTGACTTCCTGTCCTGTTTGAGATATCTCAAACTGAATTTGCGATATCTCAAATTGACTTCCTGTGAAAATGCTCTATGTTTTGAATGGACTTCCCATTCAAGATATCTCAAACTATACAGGAAGTCAATTCAAGATATCTCAAATTCTATTTGAGATATCTCAAACTGGACAGGAAGTCAATTTGAGATATCTCAAATTGAATTTGAGATATCTTGAATTGCATTTGAGATATCGCAATTAATTTGAGATATCTCATTTAAAGCCATTTTGAGATATCTGTAATTGGAGCTTTAAATGAGATATCTCAAATGCATTTTGAGATAGGAAAGATAGGAAGTAAATTTGAGATATCTCAAATTCAATTTGAGATATCTCAAACAGGACATGAAGTCAATTTGAGATATCTCAAATTCAATTTGAGATATCTCAAACAGGACATGAAGTCAATTTGAGATATCTCGAATAGAATTTGAGATATCTCAAATTGACTTCCTGTATAGTTTGAGATGGGCCGGAAGTCCATTCAAAACATAGAGCATTTTCACAGGAAGTCAATTTGAGATATCATTTAGAGATATCTCAAATTCCAGATATCGCAACATATTTGAAGATGTCTTCAAATATTTAAAGATATCTCTAAATCATTTTAAGCTATCTAAAATACATTTAGAGATATCTTCAAATGATTTACAGATATCTTTAAATGGAGCTTTAACCGTTTGCGGTCCTATGTCGGACCAGGTCCGACATTACAATTTTCCCTTTCCGGTCCAATGTCGGACCCTGTCCGACATCATCAAAAAGACGTAAAACACAGGTCTCTAGTCGTTTTTTCTCCGGAAAAAGCCGAGAAATCATTCAAAGTTGATCCGAGAGAAGCCAAAAAAAAAGGGCTGATCTGAGCAATACACATAGCCCCGGCACCACCGAGATAACACGGACATAAACAAACAAGATAGGTGCTTCCGCATCCAGCGATCAAAGAATATCACGGATATTTGCAGAGCTTTTTGAGATGTTATAGTAATAAAATATTGACTTGGATCGCCTTATTGAGGAGTTTGGTGATAAAACGACTATGAAGAGGTATGTGAAAAATACAGCGAACAAGGAGTGGGGCAGGGCTGGAGATGCAGTAGGCCTACTGAGTGACCTGTTGATATGCAGTGCCTTTTAAACCTGTTTTACTGTGAAAAAAATACTTTTAAACAGCGCGTTTAAAATAAACTGCGTGTTTGAAAATAAATTGGACCTGAACCGCAAAGGGTTAAATGGGATATCTAAAATGCATTTTTAGATATCTTTAAATCATTTTAAGATATCTTTAAATGTTTTTTTAGATATCTTTAAATACTTTTCAGATATCTCTAAATCATTTAGAGATATCTTTAAATAACTTCCTGTTCATTTAAAGATATCTCTAAGTCATTTAAAGATATCTCTAAATCATTTCAAGATATCTTCAAATAACTTCCTGTTCATTTAGCAATATCTCAAAATCATTTAGAGATATCTCGAAATAACTTCATGTTCATTTAGAGATATCTCTAAATAGACTGGAAGTCCATTCAAAACATTTTCACAGGAAGTTATTTTGAGATATCTTGAAATGGCTTCCTGTTCATTTCAAATGATTCAGAGATATCTCCAAATGAACTTGAAGTTATTTGAAGATATCTTCAAATGATTTAGAGATAACTTTAAATAATAATAGAGATATTTTAAAATGAGGTTTTTAAAGATATCTGTAAATCATTTGAAGATATCTTCAAATCACTTCCTGTTCAAAGTTAATCATACAAAACGAGTGCTATATACAGTATATAAGTATGGAATGAAAATGTATCTTGCGACAAAGCTGTTATCAGAATATGGAATGGTAATTTAAGCCTATAGAAAATGTATATTTTAATATGAGTTTTTGTTTCAATATGGTCCATATTCATAAAGCATTTTCAACCAAAATCAAAAATAATATCTGAACTGCCTATAGGGACTGTTAAATTAGCACATGAAAGATTTATCTGACACTACAACTTCTTTGTGTTGTTTTCTAATAAGGAAAAAATGGTAAATGCTTTATAAATATGGCCCTACAGTATGTTTTCTCCAGATTTCCTGGAGAGCCTGTGAGCCAGGGACATTTTGTATTGTACAGATTGTATTGGCAGCAGTGTGGTGTAGTGGTTAGGACTCTGGACTCTTGACCGGAGGGTTGTGGGTTCAATCCCAGGTGGGGGACACTGCTGCTGTACCTTTGAGCAAGGTACTTTACCTAGATTGCTCCAGTAAAAACTCAATTGTATAAATGGGAAATTGTATGTAGAAATAATGTGATATCTTGTAACAATTGTAAGTCGCCCTGGATAAGGACGCCTGCTAAGAAATAAATAATAATAATTAATTTTACCAAGTTGCTTATATATTTAAGACTTCTAATGCCTTGTTTTCATCAGGCATTGATTTACAACTGCAAATTAAATGGTTTAATTATTTTTCCTCAAGTTAGTTTTATGTAAAAATCTAAATATAGCTTTTGTAAATTGTTAAGTAAAAATCAACCTGAAATAAACAGCCTGCTTTTTACTACTTGTTTCCAGCACACATAATCTATTTGATTAGTATTAAAGTGTGGGGAGGGCTGTACAGCAAACATTGGCTAGTAAATGGTAATCTCTGATCAGTACATGTTTGTGGTTGGCTACCCTAAGGAGTGTACTGTGAAGAGGTGCAGAGCCTGGAACCCACAAGTTATTTTTACCTCGACAGATTTCAAGGTCATCACCATTCTCTTAACTGTAATAATAACTAAATAATAACTAAAATTATATTTAAATAACTGTAATAACAACTATAACTAAACTAATAACTATAACTAACTATAACTAAAACAAAAAAATAACTATAACTAAAAAAAAAAAAACGTAACTAAAAAAACACTGGTGGGTCAGTAGCTCAATCTCCTTATATCACAAAATAGGACTCAATAAGTACCAGATCCCAAATAAATAAATGCTTTTAAACAGAAGATTAGCAACAGACATTTCCACTGGTACATCAGGGAAATGCTGCATGGCGCCTGGTGCCGGTTCATTACAGCTACTCGCCAGAGTTATGCTGGTATCCCATTGCTTACAGACATAACGTGTGTGTGGCAAACACAGAGGAAGGGGGCATGTAGGATGTAAGACATGCAAGGCGTGTAATCCTCCTCAGTATGTTAACGCACCAATTGAATTAAAAATAAATACTTAAAGGTACATTGGAACAGATGGGATCCTATGATAGGCTCATATCTTCATTTGTAGTGTAGGACATCATCTCCATGCTGTGACATTCTTAAGTCAAGTTCACTTTTGCCTAGGTCTAAACATAGATCCATATACAAAGCACAGGCTTTATACAAGGACGTGTGTTTAGCTATTTTCAATAACTAATACACTGCTCATTCCCTCTTTTGAAAAATGTGCCTAAAATCACTGACTGCTGATTATATAATTCAAAAGTTAGAAATTGAAACTATTATTATTGAACATCAAATGCAAAATTATAATTCACAAGCACACAATTTATTTGTGGTTTTCTTGAGGCTTGAACATTTATGAAACTTTAAATGATGGACAGAGTTTACAACATCTGACTATTAAAAACACTGCTCCATCCACACCCCACATACCTGGTTCAAACTATTAATTACTACCACGCACAGCTTTGCAATTTGGTGTGATGGATCACACCATTTCAATCCCTCTTAGTTACACTGTTGAACACGTACAACAGCGCTCAGCGGCTTATTTAAAGCATTAGTGATTATTAATGATTTTTTTTTTTAATTTTTGTTTTTTTTTAATGTCTTTATTTAAATGTGATAAGTGTTTTTGTTTTCTTCAGGCCCCTAGTTGGATGGTGCCCTGCTGGCCATAAAGAGCAGAAAAACAGTACGTTCAAGTGATAGTAGACCTTTCCCACTGTGTGAATATACACTATAAAAGTATACTGGATATTAAAAAAGGTACATTTGCATTCATATTTTACACCACAGCTGGATTAAATCTACTAATACAGTGTAAACACTACAATAAATAACAACATTGTTTGTTATCTGGAAGGACATAGGAAAGCTTTGGGTCATTATCACTTCTCAAACCAGTTGCTAGCTGTGTAAAAGGGTGGTTTGAAGAGCCTGACCTCTTTGCTAATGCTTTATTTACAATTCACTGAGGGCACACAATAGCTGGCTTCTATTTCCTGAGTCACGACCTGAGGTCCTATCAGTTGTTCATGCAGGTGAGGTCATGCCCACTTTAATGCATAAACAAGACAATCCAGACCAGTGCATTGAATAAAATGCACTTTATCCTCATTGGAACAAGAGAGAATGATGGTAAGAATAATGTAATGTACACACTTGTGTGGTCAGTGTTGGAGGCAGTGGGCTTTATTCACAAAGTTTGATCTCTATTTAAGGACTGTTTTTCTCCAACACAAAAGAATAATCATCAAGTCTTCCTGAGAAACAGCTAAGAGGGGTTTTGCAAATGTATTTTAATTAATGAAAACAGACTTTACAAAAAAATCTACAAAGGAATTATATTTTTTCAAACAGGGCACAATATGACAAATTAAATGAACCTATATGTAAGTTATCCATATTGGTATTTAGAAACAGTAAAGCAATGAAATCTGTTTTCCATAACAGACCATTAGGTTCATTTTGGAAACAGAGGGGCATATTGTTATTGAATTTACTACATCTTTAATTAACTCCTTTATTTTTCTAAAGTCCTGTTAAACATGGGAGTTAAAATCAATTCTGGACTTACACTTTGAAATTCTGACTGAGGGTGTCACAATACCCAGTTAGAGGGAGTTAGAGGGAGTGAGGGAGTGAGCAAACCAATGTGACCAGCCACACATTTTCCAATGATTCCAACATAGCATGAAATGGCAGTTGGCCTATAATATATCTTGAGTGAAAAAGATATGAATCATGTGTGTGGTGTTCATAATGAAATATTTGGTGGACAGTCAAAAGTTTATCCCTGTGATCGAGCATGAACATTTGAGCAGATGCATACTAAATATGGAGAGGTTTCAGGATTAAGGAGTCTGATAAACTACTGGCAACTTATACTCTTGGTAGATGTAAGCTTAGAACAGTATTGGAGACAGAAAGAGATATCACAATGCTACACAACCGGCAAGAATATATTCAATGAAATATAAGCTTCACTTTTACAGTATTATTGCCATTTAGTACTGTATCTTAAGCTAATAAGACTGTAAGAGATGTGTTTTTAAAGCTTCCATTCTTCCTCCATTCTTTAATCAACTCCCATTTGTTGAAAGGAGGAAAAATCATGTTAATGTTACAAAATGAAAAAAAAAAGTCTTGAGATTCCTTAATATAACCTGAGATATGTAACTTAGTTATGTTCTAGTTTTTCCATTAAAAAAATTGGAGTTTATTAAAGACGGGTCTAAACGCTTTGAAAATATGGCCCTAAATGTTTAGTTCTGTCCATGTAAAAAAAAAAAATGGTTTCATTAAAGACGGCCCCAAAATAAACAACAACAGCCAACATGTTTTATCATTTTCTCTGAGAAAATGGGGATCAATGGCACCACAATCACTAAAGAAACAAAATGAGTTTTAAAAAGAGTCTAAAGACTCTTGAAACCTATGTACCACCAGTTGAGTAGGAGCCAATAATGACCTCACTTCCAAAATCTGATTGACAAAATGGGTTGAAAGATTGAAGTAAATGTTAGTTTAGTTTAGTTTAGTTTAGTTTAGTTTAGTTTAGGAGGCTGTGTGGTCCAGTGGTTAAAGAAAATGGCTTGTAACCAGGAGGTCTCCAGTTCAAATCCAAGATCACACACTCACTGTGTGACCCTGAGCAAGTCACTTAACCTCCTTGTGCTCTGTCTTTCGGGTGAGACGTTGTTGTAAGTGACTCTGCAACTGATGCATAGTTCACACACCCATGTCTCTGTAAGTTGCCTTGGATAAAGGCATCTGCTAAGTAAACAAATAATAATATTAGTTTAGTTTAGTCACTTTGTGTACACAGGGTCAGCACAGGTACATCTCAATAGTGTGAGTACTAATACAAAGAGCGACCTAAATAGTTCATACTCAGTCAAATATAAAGCAATACAACAAGAAAGTAAATCCAAACAGTTGCTATACATCATAATAATAATAATAATATGTATTACCACTAGGTCTTACCTTATTCTATATGAAAGATGCGAACATTATGATAAACCTTTATGTGTTTTTTTAGCTGCATTTTATTTTATTTATGTATTTATTTTATTCATTTATTTACTTATTTTTTGTAGCAATTGAACAAGTTTACAGAGTGCTCCTTGTACATATTTCTATGTGGCACTTCCACAGGCAAATCCTACAGAAGCCATTGCAATAGTTTTGTTTGTTTTGGATACATTCAGTACTGTAATAAATAGTATAGTTATTACAAATTAAAGTAAACTGTCTGAATAATTGTATATGTATGATTTTATAATGCATTATTGTGACCTATAAACTTTCTTCATCAAGTGATTAAGTAATGCAGTAAATATGTTTCTTAAAGGTAAACGCGTTCATTTCAGAATCAATTAGGCCACATTGCCAGTGTTTGGGCAGGCTTTGTGAGTAAGCGCTTCTCACCGCTGTCAGTCTCAATTAGCAATGCATTTTTAATGGCTTCTTTCAAGCCAAACTTAAAAAAAAATGTTCTTCTCCTTCATATAATTGCAGTTCAACCATTAGCTAAGATAAAAACTATGTCAGTTTCAGTAATGAGCATAAACTTCAACAGTAGTTACATTATATTATTTCTGTTCTGCTTCTCAGCATCAGTTTCCCCTAATTGTATAAATTATCCTGTTTCCTCTCAGTATAACACTGTTGCACATTCACTTCTGAATTATATCTATTTGTCAGCAGCTGTCATTCAGTCCAGTCAAGTTGTTTTACAGGCAGCCAGTCTGCAACACTGAATGCTTACATTTAAAAATCTAATGATACTAGAACCTCATTTCAGATTTAAATATTGCTTCACTGTGGACTTGCAACAATATTGACTTTTAATTATGCAATGGTGTTATGTAGAGAAACACAGCCAAGACAGATTACAAATGAGTTCCTTTTGCAGGTCAGCCAGCTTTTATATGTATGGCAGACTATTTATTTTAATACTAATTTTGCGAGCACTGCACAGAGACGGCAGTGTGATCAGAAGATGTGTAATGTATAAGATGTGTAATATGTCTGAATACAGTCACACCATTTTTGTACTTTCTTCTTTTTTTTTGTTTACCTTATACCATATACCATATATAAACAGGTAAATACGAGAATAGTTTTATAATCAATAAATTGCAGATTTTTAGAGGAATATGGACTTTGTTTTGTACAACTACTGTCACAAATGAAATGTTTGGAAGCAAGTAAAAACTCTTAAAATATACATGCTGAAAAAGTTGTCAGAACTGCTAAACTACTAAGACAACCGCTATGAAAGCCTTTCGAGTATAGTTAATTACTGTAAGTTGATTAGTTCTATTTTACGGAAGCGTCCTAGTGCCAATCTAAAAAAAAAACGTGTCTCCTACATAGGACTATATTTCTGAGGACTTTATATCTCGTAGGTAGGACTTTTTAACTCCTGCGTAAGACTTTATGTCTCGTAGGTAGGACTTTTTAACTCCTGCGTAAGACTTTATATCTCGTAGATAGGACTTTTTAACTCCTGCGTAAGACTTTATATCTCGTAGGTAGGACTTTTTAACTCCTGCGTAAGACTTTATATCTCGTAGGTAGGACTTTTTAACTCCTGCGTAAGACTTTATATCTCGTAGGTAGGACTTTTTAACTCCTGCGTAAGACTTTATATCTCGTAGGTAGGATTTTTTAGTCCTACAAGTCCTACTTAGCAGATACTTTTTTTTTTTTAATTGGCACCAGGACGCTTGCTTAATTTTGTAATTTGAAAGGGTGATTTTTTAAAAAATGTTGAGCTAATTGAGGTAAAAAAATAAATGTGTGTGTGTTTTTTATTATTTTTTAAAGCACAGTAGTGTCTCTCCAGATCAAGTGTAAAACGTTCCCAGTCCTTAGAACAGGTCCATAGTCTTGAAGAACAGGGTCGCCATCTGCTGTTCACTTGGTATATGACAATATATTATTATTATTATTATTATTATTATTATTATTATTATTATTATTATTATTATTATTATTTATTTTTTATTTTTTTATTTATTTATTTATTAGCAGACACCCTTATCCAGGGCGACTTACAGTCGTAAACAAATACATTTCAAGAGTATATGACACAAAGCTCATATAAAATTATTATTATTTATTTCTTAGCAGAAGTAAATAATAATATAGGGCCCTACACTAACTCATACTTCGGGGCACAGCACTGAGAAGAACGGAGCACGGTTTTATTTTTCTAAATACATGTTACGCCATGGAGTTTGTACAAACAATTTAAAAAGGTGACAAATACAGATGCATTCACAATAGGCCTACAGTATTTTCCAGCATGCCTGTGCATGGTAAACATTATTTTTCCAGTTTCAAACCAAAATTATTTTTCCAGTTTCAAACCACTTTTTTGTTTTGCAGACTTGAGAATTGTGTATAAAAAAAAAAAAGAAAAACCTTTTGTATTCAATGTGATTGGCGTTGCACTTTATAATTCATAGGAGGCTATGTGGTCCAGTGGGTAAAGAAACGTCCTTGTAACCAGGAGGTCCCCGGTTCAAATCCCACCTCAGCCACTGACTCATTTTGTGTCCCTGAGCAAGTCACTTAACCTCCTTGTGCTCTGTCTTTCGGGTGAGACGTAATTGTAAGTGACTCTGCAGCTGATGCATAGTTCACACACCCTAGTCTCTGTAAGTCGTCTTGGATAAAGGCATCTGCTAAATAAATATGGAGGGAAAAACATATATTATCCCGATTGTGCAGCTGCATTTGTGCCATATAAAAATGTGAGAAACGTCATTCGTGTGTCCATCTGTCTGCGGTTATTACATAGCCTATATTGTTCTAATACAGTTCTACGGTTATGCCTCAATACAGCGCTGTGAACACGGTATATATTTTCTGCACTCTTAAGGATAGTTCATACACTACTGGGTGGTCCGTCAGTCCTGTTGAGACTCACTCATATGTGTTTGTGGTTTGCTTTGAGCTCCCTATGATATATTCGGATACAAACAAACCCATTAAGCTAATTTGATATGAATCATATGCAAAGTTTGAGAGAGGAGTACATCATACACAACATCGTAGGAACCTGTTAATTGCCAGATGATATTTCCAAACTTTTACTTTATTTTCAGTTTCTGCATTTTTCAGTACCAATTAATAATAATGATTAAGCGTCTTCGAATTGAATTAGATGACTTATCTGTGATCTATTTTTTTTCTTTTGCTGATCATAGCTCGTCATGAGGCCTGTTAAACTGTGTATGCATTATTTATTGCATTGTACCATAGGACAGAAATCATGCGAGTGATAATAATTCAATCTCAGTTGTTAATGGTCATTTTAATTAACATTCAAACATCCGTGGGCACATAGAATACAGAATGATGCAATATGGATCAGAGACATAAAAAAAAAAATTCAGTCCCAGACAGCAAAGTACAAAAGCATTAGCAGGTGCATAATATAACATCCACTGAGGTTAATGGGTCAGTGGTTTTGTTAGTTTACCAGAAAGTCCAGCAGCTAATATATATAATAGCAGCAGAATTTATATATAGATAGATAGATAGATAGATAGATAGATAGATAGATAGATAGATAGATAGATAGATAGATAATGAAAACAAAAACAAAAAAGGGAAATACGTGTATGTCCTTTACTTCTTTTTGGTGGGTTTCTTTTGTAGCGAGAGAAACAAACACTATGGACTTAAACTATTCTTGCCATCTGCACACATCCCCATTTGAATTTCCTTCAGCTTCCCGCTTTGTACACGGTTACCTTTACCTGCCTTTTTTTTCTAAAATACCAACAGCCTAATAAAAAAGGAAAGTTTTTAACATATAAAGAGGCTATAGCATAATTTGCATATAGGTTAATCCAGCCCTGGATAGCAAAGTGAAACGGCACAAGAACTTTATTTTAAGTTATTTTTGTAGGGGGACATTTTTGAGTAAAATATGATAATTCCAACTTTGCACTCCATAAATAACCTGCTGTCATAAGACTCAATAAAGGTATTGATTTTACCAGCTGTCCAACCACGTTGTCTTCGTTATGATAAAAATAATACCGAAGACAAAAAAACCTCTGGAACCTTCTGGAAACGTTCCTTGAAGTAGAACCTACTGTAGGGTCTACTGTTGCATTGTTTCTGAATTGTTCTTAATCAAATTACAGCTTGTTATTTTTAAATAGATTATAACCAGTCCCAACCGAGTTCATGGTCTGTCCTTACCACTTATGAAAAACATAATTTATAGACTAAAGCAAAAGGAAAGCTTCATTTAGCATATAATTGAAGCACATTCAATATCAAGTGACAGTTTTAACACAAAACATGAATTATTTCCCAGCTGGTTGTACTTGCATATTATTGTTTTGAGTAGAATGAAGCTACAGTGCTACAGGACACCAATGACAGTCTTTGAAAGCAATTAGAAATTGCAGAGTTTAACATTTTTTTTGAACATTTTTTCTTTTAATCCTTTAAGGGTTAATATATTTTAGTTTTCTAAACAAGAGCATTGAATCGTTATTGCTAGGCATGATGTATGACAATGTGAATGACTGAATGTAACAGGTTCCATCTCGCTTCAGCTTATTATTTAACTAGTTTAAGGTAAGCGTGGTTTGTCATGTTTTAGCTATCAAAAATTTACATGCACAGAGTTGTGGTATAATTGTAACTCAGTTTACAAAATGCATGACTTGTTAATCTTGATTTATTTTTTAATGTATGATAGTACATACAGTAATTTAATAGCAAGCATATTATATGTACAATTATACTCAAAAAGCACAACCTATTTGGTGAGGAAAAAACATGGAAACAGTCATAATTAAGCCTACTAAATCAGACAACCTATACCCCAAAAACTAAGTTTTGTTTTTTTCAAAGATGGAAACTACCCCAATGGAAATGTATAATTTCTAGAAATCAAAGAATTTTAGGAAAAATCTTTTGTAGTAAAAGTTTTGCTTTTGTGGATGATTAAAGTCACAAGAAATAGATGTCTAGAGTTATTTATTTCAGCAATATTTTTTGCAAAACTTTGAGATTGACTGCCAAAGATATTCACAGTGAATAGGCTGCAAGTGGGACTGGGTTTTTCATTTCAACCATAGGTCGAGTATTGCATGGTGAAGGTCTCAATGGTCGCAGGCCAAGGAAAAAGCCACTCTTAGGAAAACGTCACAAGGACAATGGCTTAAAGTTTTCAAAACGGCATTTGAATGATTGATATGAGTTCTGGTCAAAACTTTTGTGGAGTGATGAAACAAAAATCAAGCTATTTGTTCACGCTGATAGTCGTTACGTTTGGAGAAAGACTGGTGAGGCGTACAAAGAATAGAACACCATATCTACTGTTAAGCATAGAAGGTAATATCCTTCTATGGGGCTGATTTTCCCTCTAATGGCACAGGAAATTTAGTTCCAATACATGGTAAAATGGATTCCAAAGCATACCAAAAGATAATGGCCAATCATCTGAAACTCTCCTCTACAAAACTTGGTTAAAACACAACTGGACATTCCAACACAACAACGATACACAGCACACATCAAAATCTATTTTAGAGTGGTTAAAGAAGAATAAAATCAAGGTTCTGGAATGGCCTAGTCAAAGTCCCACTCTTAATCCGATTGAGACTCTTTGGTATGAGTTGAAGAAGACTGTGCACAAGAGAAGTCCTCGGAATTTGAATGAAATGGAACACTTTTGCATTGAAGAATGCTCATTGCTCATTGACAAATATCCTAATCATTTAAAAGAGGTTATTACTGCTCTAGGTTCTCAACTAGCTATTAATTTCATTTTCCTTGTCAGGGTATGGATACTTTTGTTGTCGAGAAATTTCTAGAAATTATAAATTTCCATTGGGGTACGTAAAAGTTTGACTATATATATATAGTGTTATTGTAAACATAGAGAATAAAAAATCTTGTTTTTTCTTCCTCAAGAGAATTTGATGGATGAACAAACAATAGCTTTTGAAGTGCCTTAACTATCTGTTTTACACCCTGATAAGCTAAAAACATTGGCAGAGACTTAACAGAAAAAGCAACGAATTGCACGTCAAACAGTTACCAACAATTAAAGATCAGACCCAGGGTGTTAATTATCCCAATTTTATTCATGCTCATTTACTTGTTGGGTGGCTATATGGGCTTGGTGGATGGGAGGAGGACGGAAGGGGGGAAGTTGAAAAATCCTCCGGGCATATTGTACCCATCTTTATATTATACAGTATACACCAAGCCTTCAGGCAACAACAAGCAATTATACTCTGGTGATTAATGTGCTTTAATATGTATACAGGCCCTGCAGTCTCGAGAGGCCCTCTCAAACTGTGAGGTAATGAATAGAGGGTTGTCAGAGTAATTACCCAAGTCAAGTCTCACACACTCTAACTACCTGCAAAATAAATAACCCCAGCTTATTATACAGCTCAAAGTTAACCTGATGGAAAAAATGACTTATTTAATGACCACGCCAGGCATGTAATGTCAGGGCACATCAGCAACAAGATATTGCTTCCACAACTTAGCTCTGCTGTGCACAAACAGTGTGTTAACCCTTTTTTTCCCTCACAGGTGGTGTCTCTTTGACAGAAGCTGTTAAAAGGCAGAATTGTATTTGGACTGGAATTCAATAGGTCTCATTCATTAAGCATAGCATAGGCTTTGGCAACTTTCTTATTTTTAGGCAACTTCATTTTTAACAAGTCATATTTTTTATCAGCTTGCTATGTAATTTGTGTATACATTTGAACACATAAGAGACTCACGGCTGCTATACCCCTTATAGTAGTTATTATTATTTATTATTATTTGTTTATTTAGCAGATGCCTTTATCCAAGGCGACTTACAGAGACTAGGGTGTGTGAACTTTGCATCAGCTGCAGAGTCACTTACAATTATGTCTCACCTGAAAGACGGAGCACAAGGAGGTTAAGTGACTTGCTCAGGGTCACACAGTGAGTCAGTGGCTGAGGTGGGATTTGAACCGGGGACCTCCTGGTTACAAGCCCTTTTCTTTAACCACTGGACCACACAGCCTCCTATAATTATTATTATTATAAAGTTATGAAAAAGGCCAAATGCTAACATGTACATAATATTTCTGGTTTCTGTGTTTTTATTTTAGTTTAATGTATCACACACTAGCTACAGGGGAAAAACAAGACACATCCAGCTACCAAATAAAATAAACAAAATTATTACTGGTCTCCTAATTCTTTCAGGAACATCTATTTGTTCTGTATTTATTTTTTTGTAATTCTTCCTGGTAACTTTTTATTTTCTGTGTCAAACTCACTGAAATGCTCTACCACCAGGCTATTGAAATTGGATTTTACCACAGGAAGTGATATGGACATGATACGGACTTCAATGCTTCAGAGATCTGTAAATGGATCTCAAGGATCTTTATTCTCTCTGTACATG